>OY992895.1:80741281-80801281 GCA_963921405.1 Cepaea hortensis | reverse complement strand
TCAACTCATCTCTACTCAATTAAATTCAAATCATCTCAACTCAATTCAATTCAACTCATCTCAACTCAATTCATTTCAACTCATCTCAACCCAACTCAAATCAACAAATCTCAACTTAACTCAATTTAAGTCGTCTCAACTCAACTCAACTCAATTCAACTCATCTTGTCTCAACTCAACTAATTTCAACCAATATCAACTCAACACAATTCAATTCAACTCATCATATCTCAACTCAACTCATCCCACCTCAATTCAACTCAGCTCATCACATCTCAACTCATTTCAACTCAACTTATCTCATCTCAATTCATCGTATCTTATCTTATCTTATCTTATCTTATCTTATCTTATCTTATCTCAATTCAACAAATCTCAACTCAACTCAACGTATCTCAACTCAGTTCAGTTACACTCATCTCATCTCATCTCATCTCATCTCATCTCATCACAACTCAACTCAACTGATCACAACTCAACTCAACTGATCTCACCTCAATTCAACTCAATTCATATCATCTCAACTCAATTCAGCTCAGCTCCACTCAACTCAACTCAAATCTTCTTTAAGGGATTGTTAACTGGTGCTTGACGTCGTGACTCAGGGGAAAGTGAGAGGCGCAGTTCCACACATCTCCGCCAAACCGAGCCGAACCAGCTGCGTGCCATCTGGAATCAGACCGCTCTGTGTTGAACTCAGTAGTACGAGTGGGCTTCAAATGAAACCACTAAACGTTTTTTTTTTTTATGTATGGTGGCGAATATAGTTTGAAAAAGTAAAGAACAGATGTATGTTTTTTCTCTCGATATATTCACAACTGCGTTCAATGCAAGTCCTTCAGCGCCAATAAGTGCTTGGATTCTTGCAGAGAAAATTGTGTAATTACTCATGCACTACTTGCTGCACTTTTTCATAGGACCAAAAAGTATGTGCCAGAAGTCACGCCGTTGTGAAACATCCTACTCTACTCATACACTTGCTCGACTGACAGACATGGATCAACACACTGGACCTTCATTCACAGATTAATTTCTATAGGCTTCACCCCCCCCCCCCCCCTAGTCACTGATAAAATATCGTTAACAGAACGCTGGTCCTCTTTGGTGCATGTCAAAAGAGGGGCACTCATCTTGAAACTGTCCTGATGACATCACTAGTTTCGTCTTCACCATGATGTCACGTGCTTAAAACTCTTGACATTCTTAACAACAATATTGACAGGTTACAAGACAATAACATGGTTATTGTAATTTCTATCACACTTTTAAGGTGTTCATTTGATCCCCCCTCGTTTGATTCGTCGGCAGTTCAGAAAGCAATGGCAAACTACTGAATTAAATGTATGTTGTACATTACAAACAGTCAGTAAATACTGGGGTTGATTGCAAAGTCATATAAACAACAGGCAGGTAACTTGTCAACTTACTTAGTTACTATCTTTGATGTTGATAGCATGCCAAATGTGAGTATTGTTTATTCCTCTTGGTTCAAGACATCCTAAGAATGTGGCAGACTTCTACAGTAAAATATCGGTTCAATGATATCGAGTTTCTCCTTGCACTGTAAATCAAGTTGTGCATGTTTCACATCCGTATACCCCAGCAGGAAGGCTGCTTGATTTCAAACTTTGACTTGTATGATTTTGTTATCCCATAACACCCAAATATCAACATGCATACAAAAAGAAAGCTGATAGACGCTGTGTTCGTCTCAACTCTGTTACGTAAACCAGACATGGATAACCCTAGAAACACAGGCGTGAGTAAGAAAAGCGGCTGGAAAAACAAGAAAAGATAGAGAGACACATGAGAAACTAAAAACGATTGTAGGAATAACACCGATTATTGACTTTATAGAACATCAAAGAATTAAATGTTCGGACATTTAGATATAATGGAACAAGATCAATCAGCGGATAGAGCGTTCTACGTGAGAACATGGGGATACAAGGGGAGAAGAAGAGTTGGTTAGATGGAGTAAAAGAGACATTGAAGAAATCAAATATGATGTTAGTACAAGTAACAAGACAAGCGAAACACAGAAAATTGCATCTGACTCCTCTCTGCGACGCTTCACGACAAAAGGAGAAGGACAAAGAAGAAGAGAAGACTTATTTAATGGCATTGTGTTTTAGGCTCTTTATCTCTTTATCTCTGTAGAGTTATCATGCTCAAGTTGACTGCTTATTTCTTTGGATTTGTTTGTATTAATGTTTTAATGTTTACGAAGAAGAAGAAGAAGAAGAAGAAGAAGAAGAAGAAGAAGAAGAAGAAGAAGAAGAAGAAAAACAACAACAACAACAACAACAACAACAACAAGGTTCTTTATTGCTTATCTTCTGCCTTGCAAGGCCAGTGTTTAGTTTAATTCGACAGGGTAGTGACACGAATACAACCTGCACGTTTACAAAGGACAATACGTTTGTTTATTCACACATGGCAACTTACAAACACAAGTGGTGATATACAAATCAATTATAATCGAACACAAAAGTAAGGCTATATCAGGTACAACAATACAACATCAGCGAGACAAAACAGATTATAGTATATACAGCTCAAGACGACTTCACTTAAACGAGAAAATACATGGCTCTAACCATAATTAGACATTGAAGACAAATAAAACAACGAAGTAAAATCGTTTAGACGGCAGGATAACTGGGCAGTGATAGAAGAAGTGACTCAATTCTAAACATAGACAATGAATAATGAATCACGTATAAAGATAAACAAACGACCATTATGTAATAACATGCACGTTGCATACAGCAAAACAAGTTAATTAACGAATCTGAAAATAGTCAAGGACGCTGTGAATAATGATAAAACCTGACAGTTGACAATTGGGTTCCTCAATATTATACAATTGAGAGGAGTATGTCTTGTCTTGATAGCAAGAAGTCAGAAGGATCTACAGTGAAAGAATGGACCTTTGTTTGAATAATAGAAAGACAGAAGTCATGGTGATATCTCAAATAAAAGATTATACCTAAATGTGCAATTAAGGCACAGGATGTTATTTTGGGGCAAGTACAGAAATTCAAATATCTAGGGACACGAATTGTCGTCCTCCCAGGCGCAGGAACTAGCGACTTTCTCAGTAATCCCGTTTATCCACGTGAGCAAACGTGGCTGCACGAGAATCGGTAGCGTTTCTCACCACGCCCGTTACTTACAGGATATGTGAGCCGGCCGCTCAGAAAGCAATGGCAAACTACTGAGCGTAATCTTGCCAAGAAATCAACAAAAGCGGTAAAATGCTGGTGTTGACAGCAATGTCATGTAATAGGATATGCGAAAACAGGCACACAAATTGCGTGAGATGGAAGATGCATCACTGAGATAAAGAACATACTAGGACAAGCAAAAACTGCATTCTATCAAATGAACAACGTTTTGTGCAATAGGTCACTGTCCTTGAAAGTCAGGAAAAGAGTTCTTGCATGTTACATAGAACCAGTTTTAACACTCGGCTGCGAGTCCTGGACAATTAGAAAACATGCGAAAACATCCATGGAAGCTGTGGAGATGTGGTTTTATAGGAGAATGCTAAAAATTAATTCGTCATCATCATCATCATCATCATCATCATCATCATCATCATCATCATCATCATCATCATCATCATCATCATCATCATCATCATCATCATCATCATCATCATCATCATCATCATCATCATCATCATCTTCCACTTCTGCCTTGAAGAGTCGTGGGGAGGAATAATTTGCGTTCCAGCGCCCGGAGGGCGGCACTGGATAGTGTCATTCTGTGTGACTGTACAGTGTCTTTGATGTCGTCAATCCATTTTCTTCTTGGACGTCCTCGTGGTCTCGTCGCAGATGATCTTTGATGTAAGGCCAGTGATGGTAGTTGCTGGTGTTGCATTCTAACGACATGGCCAAACCACTTGATCTTCTGTCTTTCAATAAATGTGGCACAAGATGTTGATCCCTCAGTCTGTCTGATAGTAGCATTTCTTACTCGGTCTCGGATTGTTAAGTTGGCAGTTCTCCTCAGGCATCTCATCTCGCAGTTGTTGATTTTGCGAAGGTGTGATTTGGATAAAGTCCAGGTCTGAGATTGGTAGCAAAGGGTTGGTGTGAATATATATGCTGTTTATTATCTGTCGTTTTGCGGGCATGGGTATATTTGGATGTTTCAGTAAGGGTGATAGTTGATATATACTTGCACTAGCTTTTTGACATCTGATTTCAATTTATCTGTCTAATCTGCCATCTTATGTGATCATACTTCCAAGATATTTAAATTCTTTAACTTGTTTCAGAGATGTGCTATTTATTTGTATACTTAGTGGGCCTTGCGATCTGCTAACTCTCATTACTTCGGTTTTGGCTGTATTTATGCTCATATTGTATCTCCTGCATGTTGAACTCAGATTATTAATATGATTTTGCAGTCAGCCCTCGTCGCTATAAAACAGGCACTGATCGTCTGCAAATAGAAGTTCATTTATTTCCCGTGGATCAGTTGTTTCATCCGGAGTAAAGAGTTCTAAATTTTCTGAATCTGTTCTGTCGAGACTTGCTTCTTTGGAAATTCTGTCCATGTAGACATTAAATAGCAGAGGAGAGAGCACGCATCCCTGTCTCACTCCTGTATTGACTGTGAACATATCTGATATGCCTTCTTGTGTTCTTACTGCACTTCGGCTCGAGTGGTACATGGCTATGATGTTTTCTAGCAGTTGCCCTTGTATCCCATAGTCTTCAAGGATGGTCCATAATTTGTATCTGTCTACTCTATCGAAAGCCTTTCTTGATCTACAAACACAATATTCTGCTGGTCACTATATTAGATAGTTTTTTCACATATTTGTCTAAGTGTAAATAGTGCACCAGTGCAACTTTTACCTTTCCGAAAGCCGAATTGTACTTTGCTTAAGTGTTGTTCAACTATGCGTCTAGCTCTTTGTTCCAATAGTTTTGCGTACATTTTCCCTATATGGCTCAGGAGTGATATACCTCTGTATGTTTCGCACTCTCTCATATTGCCTTTCTTTTTCCACATTGGTACTATTATTGCCTGTTGCCAATCATCTGGGACTTTTCTTTCTTCCCATGCTATATTAAAAAGTCTTGTTAGCCATTTAACTCATGTTTGCCAACAGGCCTGAATAGCTTCTGTGGTTATTCCATCTGGACCCGGTGATTTGTTTTTAGGACTTTTCTGTATAACTGTCTTGACTTCTGCAGGTATGAAATTTGATTCTTGTTGTCCCTGGCTTTTAGGCACAAAAGTGAGGTTTTCTATGTTATGTGTGGGGTTAAGTAGTTCTTGAAAGTATTATGCCCACCTTGAAAATTAATTGCACAGCCAAAATGAGGAATCAAGACGTCTTAAGGGAAGCTGAGTCGCAAAGACAATTGATCACAAAAATCAGAAAGAGGCAGTCATCGTTCTATGGCCACTGGAACATGTTGCGACAACCGGAAAGATTTGTGGAAAGAGAGATAGATGAAGATAGTGTGAGAAGATTCTTGACAGTCTTGTGTCATGGCAAGGAAGAGAGTCAACTCACGAATCGATCCATGAAGTCGGAGATCGTGATTTGAAGAGAGGCATGATCGCTCACGCCACCCGGCAAGGCACTGGACGATGATGATGTTGTTTTTTTGTATGGCGGACAAGCTAGCAAAGCCGATATCAAAGTGCCCTTGCGATGTCATGAGTGCGGTTGGAATCTAGTTTAACGTCTGGGCTAGTCGCTGGTAACGTCTGGGCTAGTCGCTGGTCAAAGTCAGGGACATATTGGCCACCTAATCCACCTTGGCCGGTTTCCTGGCCTAGAGGTTAGCAACTTTCCCCGTAATCTCGTATACTCTCGTAGGTAACGTGACGACGGTGAGAATCAGCAGTGGTTCGAATCGCGTCGGTAACTCACGGGGTATGTGAGCCGGCCGCTCAGAAAGCAATGGCAAACTACTGAGTGTAATCTTGCCAAGAAATCAACAATCAGCTGAAAGATGCTGATGTTGACAGCGATGTCCTGTAAAGGATATGCAAACATTTTTTAGAAACCACCTTGATCTCAAGCCGACAGAATGTGATGGGATTGCCACTTTACATACTCCTATCCGGAAACTGCTTGGGGACAATTTATTATTAATTTTTATGTATTTTATATTCATGGGAGCAGTGGCTGGCCCAGTGGTTTCAGAATGATGGGTTCTCCTTAGGGCAGTGGTTCTCAACCGGTGGGGAACCCCCCCCCCCCCCAGGGGGGAATTTTAGGGTTTCCAGGGGGGGGGGGGAGAGGGGAATTAAGATTATTTCAAATTTCAAGATCGCGTTAATACAAAAATCGATTACTTGATATTATTTTTCCCTTCATACTTTACGGTTCTGTACGTCTCACCCTTCTAAAATTTGTTTTATAAAGTAAGTAGACCCACAAATCACGTTTTATGTGGACGTCTAGACTTGTTTTAGTATGTACTATTAAATTTAGCTTCCATTATTACGTATGCTGTGTAAGGGCGGGGCGGGATTTTTATGTAGGAAATACGAAAGGGGGGAATGACGTTCTGAAAATATGGTGAAGGGGACACGGGCCAAAAAAGGTTGAGAACCACTGCCTTAGGGGAACCCGAGTTCGAATCCTCGGTAAGGTGCAGATTTTTTTCTGTCGGGGGCAAAAAGAAAACTCTAACTTGCACAGTTCGCGGCAGCCTGGTGATCGTATGAGATGCCAAATCTCGCGCATCGACATGGCACGCAATTATGATGATACCCACTGCCTGTAGGTTGATGATGGGGCAGGGGGTTCATTCCCTACACCGGCCAGCTGGACTTAAACGTTGTCTTCACGTTCACAATGCCAAGGCAAACTGCTGAATGTTAAATTGCCAAGCAAATCATCCTGCACAGAACATGCACAATTTGTTACCCTGGTTATGTACGAGCGGGCTTCAAATCAAAACCTCAAATGTTGTTTTTGTGTGTGCGTTTGAATATATTCTGGAAAAATAAAACAATACAGAACAAGTGTATCATTTTTCGATGTATTCACCACTGTATTCAATGCAAGTCCCCCCAGTGCCAAAACGTGCTTTGATTCGTGTACCAAAAAAAAAAAAAAATAATAAATTATCTTGGTGGCGTGTATAACCACTCATGCACCACCTGCTGTACCTCTTCATTGGACCGAAAAGTTTTGAACCTTTCTACTCCACTCAGACACTTTCTGGACTGACAGGCATGCATCACCATACTAGACCTACATTCGCCGATGAATTTCTATACGTTTCACCTCTTCACTGATTAAAACATAACGGATATCAGAACGCTGCTCCTCTTTGGTGCATGTCAAAAGTGGAGTGGCTATAATTAAACTGTCTTTATGACATCACCGCGTTCGTCTGCATCGTGATGTCAAGTGCTTCACACTCTGACATCCTTAACAACAATATTGACAGGTTACAAGACAATGGCATGGTTATTGTAATTTCTATCACACTTGTAAGGTTTTCACGTGACGCCACCTCGCGTACCATCTAGCACAGCTGAGTGTACCCTGGGTGGATACTCAATATGGTATCTCTTTGTTTCATTTTGTTGTTAGACGTCTGTGGCTTAGGCGACAGTGAAACGCAGTGTCACACATCCCCGACACACCGAGTTCAGGTTTTGAGGTCAGCTGAGGGCGATATAGAAGCAGATAGCTTTGCGTTGACTTCGAATGTATGAGGCGTCGGTAATTCAGAAAGGAATAACAAACTGAGAAGAGACAGAAAGTTGCATATCCTTTACAGGACGTCGCGGTCAATTCCAGTATTTTTTGGTTGTTGCTGATCCCTTGGCAAGTTTACGTTCAGTAGTTTACCATTGCTTTCTGAACAACCGGTACCCATACCATTTTATTCAAAACCTAACGCAAGGCGGTCTGCTACCAGATCGCCAGCAGCTGTGTTTCGAACGCGGGTATGCGGGATTGCGAACTGCGTCCGTAACACCTTCGCCGCGGAGCGGGTACTGGCAAACTACTGAACGTAAAATTGCCTAGTAGATAACACAGAACTAGTAAATGCTGGGGTAGTCTGCGACGTCCTGTAATGAACATGCAGCTAAATGTAATGTCCCCCTCCCCCATTTGCTTTACGCAGTTGAGTTTTATACCCACAATTTTGATTCTGTCAGTTGTGACTGTATTTTTGTACAGCTGAAACTCCGATGTTCGCTCACTGATTCACTGTATTTAGTCCAGCATTACTGACTTTCAACCCATTTAATAGTATACGCGGGAAAACTCTTGCGCAATACAAGTTAAATAAATGAAAACAGTGTTTCAGTTTACAGTAAAACCTCTATTTTCGTTGCTTTCGGTTATCGTCAGTTTCGGTTTTCGTCGATTCTTTTCCGCGAAAAATTGGTCTCGGTTTTCCTTGGTTGCCTCGGACTTCGTTGGTGTGCCCTCAAGACCTCGCTGCTAATTTTGCCAAAACAACGGGACTCACGCGTTTTTCTGCTCAGTTTGGCGTTGTTTTTCGTTGTGTGAGCATCACTTGATAATAATAAAATACAAGAGCGGCATTACGTTTGCTTAAATGGGCTGCATGTACGGGAAGTCTCCATCCACGATCAGTTCCATTGTGGCGGAAAAGGAAGCAATAAAGGAGACTAATGTAGGGAAAGGCATGAATGTGCTAACGAAACAAGGATATCAAACAACTGAAGTGTCGAACAGTTATTATTCATTTGGACAAATCAAAACCAATTAGATGGCGATTCTGTTTAGGAGGCAATAATATGTTAAAAGGCCAGACTGTTGTATGCCGATCTCATTAAGAAAATGCTTGGGGCTAGTGCTAGTGTATTTTGTAATTTTAAGGCCAGCAGAGAATGGTAAGAAAAATTCAAGAGGGGCACTGGCATACACAGTGTTACTAGGCACGGCATAGGTAAGAGTTCAAACATGTTTGGGACGGAAAACTATTATTAAACGCTATATGTATTGATTATGTGGTTGTTTCGGGATTTGAAATTTAAATATTGAGCACAACCCACTACTGGCAACGCCGATCACATTCTGGTATGAACCTAAGGCCTATCTACGTCAATATGGAAGCACTATACTCGAGTTTCGCCCTCATTTGAGCTCGTCAGTAGTGCATATCCCTGACCGGATCCGGAAACAGTCCCGGATCACGCGTGTGAAGCGGGTGTGTAACCACGCGGCACACACTGGACACACCAAATTATCACAACAGAACATCACAACGCTACCCATCGTAGGCTATGCTCAAGATTGCCCAATCGCCGCGACCGACGTCAGTCAATCGATGGGGCCCGAACGATCAGGACCTCTCACTGGCAAGGAACACCAGGCCTCCTAAATCCAGTGAGCAATAATCAATTGATTATGTGGTTGTTTCGGGATTTGAAATTTAAATATTGAGCACAACCCACTACTGGCAACGCCGATCGCATTCTGTTATGAACCTAAGGCCTATCTACGTCAATATGGAAGCACTATATGTATTCTCTATAAAGTGTGTTTCTAGTATGTATTTAGGAGTGTCTACAACTAATTAATTCCATTTACATTGATTCATATGGAAATAATTGTCTCGGTTTTCATCGGGTTTACATTTTGCCGCTTGCTTTCGGACGGATTATTGACGAAAACCGAGGTTTCACTGTATTATATATCGCAGTGTAGAAATCAATCAATCAATCAGATGCCGTCTCCACAATGAAGGTTGGCTGCAATGGCTTTATAACACTGTCTCTTGCCCTGGTTGTACATTCTGTCAGATTGATGCTCGCCATCGCTTGATGTTATCTTCCCACTTGTATCGTTGTCTACCTCTTGCTGGCTTGTCTTCAACCTTACCCTCCAGTATCGTTTTTATAAGAGTGTTATGTCTTCAAACATGGCCGAAATATTTCATTTGCCTCTTGTTCATTTTTTTCATCAACTCTCTCTTCATTTCCAGTTTTTGTAGAACCTCTGTATTTGACTGTTGAATACGACATATTCTCCTGTATATCCATATCTCCGGGGCCTCTATTGGACTTTCTAATCGCTTGTTCATTGTGCGTCGAAACGTTGAAAGATAAAAACAGATAACCATGAGATTAGTTCCGCTATGAGGAAGTTGACTTGTGTTACTCTTACGCTCAGCGGGAATCTAGACTCGACGTAGTTTTACTTATGTTACAATTACGTTAACATCGTAAGTACACTACGCATTCGAAGGGCTTACGAACGCGATTCGTAAGCCCTCTTTCCCGCGATCAAAACACAGCTGCGACCGATTTGGCAGCAGACCGCGTTGCGCTGGGTTTTAACGAGTTGGTATTGGGTGTTCAGGAAGCAATGGCAAACTACTGAACGTAAACTTGTCAAGACATCAACACCAACAGTAAAATGCTGGTGTTGACAGCGATGTCCTGTCAAAAGTGTATGGGAAAAAAAAACAATAGAGAGAGTACCGGCTCCGTGGCAAAGTATTTGCGGACGAAGTTTGTAATCCCGTACACCCGCATTCGAAACACAGCCGTGTGCAATTTGATAGCAGACGGCATTGCGTTGGTGTTTTTACGAAATTGAATGGGTGCTGGTCGTTCAGAAAGCGATGGCAAACTACTGACCGTAAACTTGTCAAAAGATCACAACAGCAAACACATGATGCTGTTGATTGCGATGTCCTCTAAAGGATATGCAACTAACTTTTGTTTTTTTAAGAAGGCGATTGCTGAAATGCCAAGTAGAACACGTTTTACTGTTTTATCAGTAAATCTTAGAATGTAAATGTACACATTAGGAAGAAATTGCAAGCAACAGAGATGTGGTTCCTGAGACGAATGTTGCGAATCCTTGGACTGCCAGAGTGACTAACGACGATTGCCTGAAAGAGCAGTGTGACAGGGGGACAAGTTCAGAGGGAAGCGAGGCAGAAGCAGACCAAGAGAAATGATGCTGGATGGACTGAGACGTCGGCAAAGAGGAATATCATCAGTGGAGTTGATCCAGAACACCAAAGACCGAGATCTGTGGAGAGCCATGAACGCCTACGCTAGGTGGCAGGGTACTTGAAGTTGATGATATTTTATGAACCATTTTAACATTAACCTACACTTAAGGAAACACCCGACACGTTTTATTTGGCACCATTTTGACGGTTAAATCTGGACAAGAACTTTACAATGTCCACATTAGATTACTGTAGATATCTCAACTAACCAATTTGTTAGTAGTCGCGTACAACACGCACCCGAGGTTTATGAAGGAAAGACCAGATTTTAAGGCAAACACATTCGCATCACAATTAGAATTGAAACTTCTTTGCATTTCGTTCTTCCTTCGAATAAAGTGCACCAGTTATCAATCAGGAATGAGAGAATCGATCCAACACTTTATATAACAGGAGTAGTATCTAACTTAGAGACTATACATTAATGATAACTGACAACTGGCTTCTTTCACTCGCTTTCTTGGAGACTATACATTAATGATAACTGACAACTGGCTTCTTTCACTCGCTTTCTTGGAGACTATACACAAATGATAACTGACAACTGGCTTCTTTCACTCGCTTTCTTGGAGACTATACATAAATGATAACTGACAACTGGCTTCTTTCACTCGCTTTCTTGGAGACTATACATAAATGATAACTGACAACTGGCTTCTTTCACTCGCTTTCTTGGAGACTATACATAAATGATAACTGATAACTGGCTTCTTTCACTCGCTTTCTTGGAGACTATACATAAATGATAACTGACAACTGGCTTCTTTCACTCGCTTTCTTGGAGACTATACATTAATGATAACTGACAACTGGCTTCTTTCACTCGCTTTCTTGGAGACTATACATTAATGCTAACTGACAACTGGCTTCTTTCACTCGCTTTCTTGGAGACTATACATTAATGATAACTGACAACTGGCTTCTTTCACTCGCTTTCTTGGAGGCTGTACATTAATGATAACTGACAACTGGCTTCTTTCACTCGCTTTCTTGGAGACTATACATTAATGATAACTGACAACTGGCTTCTTTCACTCGCTTTCTTGGAGACTATACATTAATGATAACTGACAACTGGCTTCTTTCACTCGCTTTCTTGGAGACTATACATTAATGATAACTGACAACTGGCTTCTTTCACTCGCTTTCTTGGAGGCTGTACATTAATGATAACTGACAACTGGCTTCTTTCACTCGCTTTCTTGGAGACTATCCATCCATCCATCATGTGCCATGCCGGTAAGCGTGGGCGGTCATGTTCTGCCATCTCACTCGATCAACAGAGTCGTGGATCAGTTCCGTGTTTCTGTCTCGACCATGCCACAAGGCATGCCACAAGGTACATTAATGATAACTGACAACTGGCTTCTTTCACTCGCTTTCTTGGAGACTATACATTAATGATAACTGACAACTGGCTTCTTTCACTCGCTTTCTTGGAGACTATACATTAATGATAACTGACAACTGGCTTCTTTCACTCGCTTTCTTGGAGACTATACATTAATGATAACTGACAACTGGCTTCTTTCACTCGCTTTCTTGGAGACTATACATTAATGATAACTGACAACTGGCTTCTTTCACTCGCTTTCTTGGAAACTATACATTAATGATAACTGACAACTGGCTTCTTTCACTCGCTTTCTTGGAGACTATACATTAATGATAACTGACAACTGGCTTCTTTCACTCGCTTTCTTGGAGACTATACATTAATGATAACTGACAACTGGCTTCTTTCACTCGCTTTCTTGGAGACTATACATTAATGATAACTGACAACTGGCTTCTTTCACTCGCTTTCTTGGAGGCTGTACATTAATGATAACTGACAACTGGCTTCTTTCACTCGCTTTCTTGGAGACTATACATTAATGATAACTGACAACTGGCTTCTTTCACTCGCTTTCTTGGAGACTATACATTAATGATAACTGACAACTGGCTTCTTTCACTCGCTTTCTTGGAGACTATACATTAATGATAACTGACAACTGGCTTCTTTCACTCGCTTTCTTGGAGACTATACATTAATGATAACTGACAACTGGCTTCTTTCACTCGCTTTCTTGGAGACTATACATTAATGATAACTGACAACTGGCTTCTTTCACTCGCTTTCTTGGAGACTATACATTAATGATAACTGACAACTGGCTTCTTTCACTCGCTTTCTTGGAGACTATACATTAATGATAACTGACAACTGGCTTCTTTCACTCGCTTTCTTGGAGACTATACATTAATGATAACTGACAACTGGCTTCTTTCACTCGCTTTCTTGGAGACTATACATTAATGATAACTGACAACTGGCTTCTTTCACTCGCTTTCTTGGAGACTATACATTAATGATAACTGACAACTGGCTTCTTTCACTCGCTTTCTTGGAGACTATACATTAATGATAACTGACAACTGGCTTCTTTCACTCGCTTTCTTGGAGACTATACATTAATGATAACTGACAACTGGCTTCTTTCACTCGCTTTCTTGGAGACTATACATTAATGATAACTGACAACTGGCTTCTTTCACTCGCTTTCTTGGAGACTATACATTAATGATAACTGACAACTGGCTTCTTTCACTCGCTTTCTTGGAGACTATACATTAATGATAACTGACAACTGGCTTCTTTCACTCGCTTTCTTGGAGACTATACATTAATGATAACTGACAACTGGCTTCTTTCACTCGCTTTCTTGGAGACTATACATTAATGATAACTGACAACTGGCTTCTTTCACTCGCTTTCTTGGAGACTATACATTAATGATAACTGACAACTGGCTTCTTTCACTCGCTTTCTTGGAGACTATACATTAATGATAACTGACAACTGGCTTCTTTCACTCGCTTTCTTGGAGACTATACATTAATGATAACTGACAACTGGCTTCTTTCACTCGCTTTCTTGGAGACTATACATTAATGATAACTGACAACTGGCTTCTTTCACTCGCTTTCTTGGAGACTATACATTAATGATAACTGACAACTGGCTTCTTTCACTCGCTTTCTTGGAGACTATACATTAATGATAACTGACAACTGGCTTCTTTCACTCGCTTTCTTGGAGACTATACATTAATGATAACTGACAACTGGCTTCTTTCACTCGCTTTCTTGGAGACTATACATTAATCATAACTGACAACTGGCTTCTTTCACTCGCTTTCTTGGAGGCTGTACATTAATGATAACTGACAACTGGCTTCTTTCACTCGCTTTCTTGGAGACTATACATTAATGATAACTGACAACTGGCTTCTTTCACTCGCTTTCTTGCAGACTATACATTAATGATAACTGACAACTGGCTTCTTTCACTCGCTTTCTTGGAGACTATACATTAATGATAACTGACAACTGGCTTCTTTCACTCGCTTTCTTGGAGACTATACATTAATGATAACTGACAACTGGCTTCTTTCACTCGCTTTCTTGGAGACTATACATTAATGATAACTGACAACTGGCTTCTTTCACTCGCTTTCTTGGAGACTATACATTAATGATAACTGACAACTGGCTTCTTTCACTCGCTTTCTTGGAGACTATACATTAATGATAACTGACAACTGGCTTCTTTCACTCGCTTTCTTGGAGACTATACATTAATGATAACTGACAACTGGCTTCTTTCACTCGCTTTCTTGGAGACTATACATTAATGATAACTGACAACTGGCTTCTTTCACTCGCTTTCTTGGAGACTATACATTAATGATAACTGACAACTGGCTTCTTTCACTCGCTTTCTTGGAGACTATACATTAATGATAACTGACAACTGGCTTCTTTCACTCGCTTTCTTGGAGACTATACATTAATGATAACTGACAACTGGCTTCTTTCACTCGCTTTCTTGGAGACTATACATTAATGATAACTGACAACTGGCTTCTTTCACTCGCTTTCTTGGAGACTATACATTAATGATAACTGACAACTGGCTTCTTTCACTCGCTTTCTTGGAGACTATACATTAATGATAACTGACAACTGGCTTCTTTCACTCGCTTTCTTGGAGACTATACATTAATGATAACTGACAACTGGCTTCTTTCACTCGCTTTCTTGGAGACTATACATTAATGATAACTGACAACTGGCTTCTTTCACTCGCTGTTGAACTCAGTTGTAGTCCATACACGTGCTACTACATCTGGTGCACTGGACTGATTTTTTGCGCGTGAATTAGCTTTCCCTATTACCAGTGTCCCTCGCCATTAGGCGAACCCACTCCGACTTCTGAGGTACTTGTACTTTACGTAAAGAATGAGAAGTCAACATTTTAGCCCAACTGACCGGTGTAGGTGTTGAAACTGTTAACTCGGCATAAGAACATCGGAAGCTTAAGTGCTATTATTCATTCGGCCATGCTGACCCATACTCGAGTATAATACGCACATGAGGTTTAGCAAGAAAATGGGAGATTTTATTGTAGCCACAGTCTCATCATAATTAGAACTGAAATTTCTTCTGTGGTTTTCGTTCCTCTTTCGAATAAAGTGGGCCAATTATTACCAACCAGGAATCACACACTCTGTCGAATACTTTACATGAAAGCGGTAAGCCCTGAGTAGACTTAATGATGATTGGTAGAAAGTTGCAGCTAAAGTTTTATACTCGATGATGATTGGTCGAATGTTGCAGGTACAGTTTTATACTCGCTGAAGATTGGTTGAATGTTACAGATAACGTTTTCTGCGAGATAATGATTGGTCGAATGTTGCAGCTAAAGTTTTATACTCGATGATTATTTGTTGAACAAAGCACCTAAAGTTTTTTACGAGATGAGGAAGCCAGTCACAAGCCAAACCTTCCAGGATCGACTCCTACGACATGCAAGGTAGGTTACAATGGCAATGTTCTTTGATTCCCTTACAGACCTCGGTAATACAGCGGGGACCGTTTATGCTACATGATATGCATAGAGGCATGTACATATCAATTATTAATATTAGCCGCATGTCCGTAAGAGGACGTTGCCATCAGGCCCAGAATTTACTGGATCTTTGTGATTTACTAGGCAATTATAGGTCAGTAATTTGCGATCAAGAAACACATGAAAACCTTATGTTGATTAGAGAGATTAGACGTAGACGATAATGTTTTATTTATTTTTTTTTTTTTTGGGGGGGGGGGGGGGGTACGTTATGAGAAGAAATAAATTGGAGAAGTTGGTGACAACTGGCCATATTGAGGGGAATAGATCAAAGGGAAGGCAGAGAAGTAAATACCTGGATGGCTTGACAACGTGGTATGTTTGAGTAAAGAACACAGAGCTGATCCACGACTCTGCTGATTGTGTGAGATGACGAAACATGACCGCCCACGCTCATCGGCGTGACACATGATGAATAAATTAATTTGTCATTGCTTTCTGAACCATCGACACCTCTTGACATCGAAATCAACGCAAAGCAGTAAGCTTTCAAAGGGCAGCCTCTGATTTCGAACCCTCGACTCGGTATGTCGGGGGTTGTTAAACGCAGTGTCACTAATCCCCAAGCCACTGTGTCAGTTATATGACAGTGTTGCACAAACACACTTTTCTCGTGTGACGCCACAATGCGTTAGCATTTGCATATATTGAATGTATTATTATTATACTTATAACTGTATAGTAGTAGATAACATCGCGCTGCACACGCTGTAGTGGGTGTGATATCTACGTCAGGGCGCTTAGTTCTGTAACTCCCAGCATGCTGAGCTGGGTTAAATCAGATATGCTTCCTGTAGAGTGACTTGCGTCAAGTTCAACATCTAAATTAGGAAGCATCCGTTTGATGTTTTCCCCAGGGCTTGCTGGTTTCTTTGGAAATAAAGCAGGCGGACAAATTGGCTCGTTCTGTACCCTAGGACGGGGTACTGGTGCACACTAAGGCAGATGTGGCTTGGGTCCTTTGGGGTCACGTGTATAGTGAGGAAGAACAGAAACAACATCACAGCTTGGAGATAATGGTAGGGCAGGGAGTGACCAAAAGGTCTCACCGACACTCAGTTCTCCGAAAAACGTCCAGACGGACACGTAATCAAACTACAACTGGTACCAGTAATATTTGGGCTCATCATCATCATCATCATCATCATCATCATCATCATCATCATCATCATCATCATCATCATCATCATCATCATCATCATCATCATCATCATCATCAGCATCTTCTTCTTCTTCTTCTTCTTCCACTTCTGCCGTCAAGCGTCATGGGGAGGAATAATTTGCGTTCCAGCGCCCGGTGAGCGGCACTGGATAGTGTCATTCCGTGTGGCTGTACAATGTCTTTGATGTCGTCAATCCATTTTCTTCTTGGACGTCCTCTTGGTCAATGTCAGAATCTCCCCGCCAGTTATACAGCGTCGTTTTCGACGGCGCCAGGCAAATACGGCCAGGCAACGATGAGCAACATTAACCACTCTGTGGCAGAGCGGATTAGCCAGTAAGCGGGGAGATTCTGACAGTCTCGTCGTAGATGATCTTTGATGTAAGGCCAGTGATGGTAGTTGCTGGTGTTGCATTCTAACAGCATGGCCAAACCACTTGATCTTCTGTCTTTCAATAAATGTGGCACAAGGTGTTGACCCCACTGTCCGTCTGATAATAGCATTTCTTACTCGGTCTTGGATTGTTAAGTTGGCAGCTCTCCTCAGGCATCTCATTTCGCAGGTGTTGATTTTGCGAGGGTGTAATTTGGATAAAGTCCAGGTCTGAGATTGGTAGCATAGGATTGGTGTGAATATGCTGTTTATTATCTGTCGTTTTGAGGGCATGGGTATATTTGGATGTTTCAGTAAGGGTGATAGTTGGTATGTAAGTGCACTTCTTCGCTGGCTGGAAATCACAAACAGCCAAATGAAAGGGTTGACTGCGACGTTCTGTAAAGGATATGCAACTAAGTTAACTAACAACTTCTCTCTTGTATCTCCACCATTAAAGTGTTAGAGGGATATGCGTATTGAAAAGAATCCTAGAGTTAGGTCGAGGTTAACGAAGCTGCGGGTAGTGTCTTCCATGTCGGACAAGTCAACGGATAGAGTCCTGGCGAAGTGGGGAAACTGTAACAGAGCACCATCTCTGTTAATAGCTTAGGACGGCATGATGTGCAAAGACTAGGCACGGTTGAGCATCCTATGAAAACGTAACTAAGGACGCTCAAGCCGTGACGCGGGGGGTTAGGGAAGTTAGTTACCAACTGATTAACTTGCAGTCAAGACGTACTGTTGACATCTGGTCGCTAATGTATAACATCTACCAAATGAGAAAATAAAAGAGAATTCAATTATTACTATGCCTTCGGGTTGATCTATTCGCACCACCTCAGATTCGCCACCAGCCCTGTTATAAAACACACCTGCTCTCTTGTGTAGACCAGGAACAATCAACGTATACTGAAATCAAACCCTAAAACTGCCTGAAGATATCGGATGAACTGAGCCACGGGATTACAAAACAGGACAGCTTAACTCGCTTTATAATTACCAACTGATTGACCGGAATCATTTATTAAGAAGAAGAGAGAAGTCAGGCCAATTCCGAGCAATACCTATTCCAGTAACGCCATGGATAACACACTGGACAGTAAAATTAGAAAGCAGGGAACAGACTGGACATTGCAATTAGAAAGTAGAGATCACAAACATTCCATTTCAGCATCTTAACAAGCGGACACAAAGCCTCAACATGCGATGAAGAGTAGAATTTAATTTCTAAAACATTGTAACCGACGAATTTATAATTGATGATTTTGGAGGTTATAATTTAAATATATTTTGATTGATCTACTTTCTTCTTTAATTACTATACTGACACCTTGCCGTCTTGACAGACGACAGTTTGTGCTTTAAAAAGGCATAATAACTTTTACCTATGGCGGAAGCGAATGTGACTGATTGTCACTTATTTTCCCGGGAGGAAAGTGGAATCAACAAGCACATCTTCAAGATTATTTTCTGTTGGAATTATTGAATGACTTCTGTCTACACTCCTCCCTTCTGTCTTCCATTCCATATATCTATTCCTTTCTCTCTCTCTATTATTCCCTCAACACATACTCCGACAACAGTTCCTTTCAACGATTAATAAAATATTTATTAATAAAAACTATGTCTGGTGTATGTATGGACTGTGTAAACGTAGTTGATAGTGTATTCTATTGTTGGTGCGAGACTGAACTCGTAATGTCTATCAGCGGTGTCACATCTCGCCCCAATCATTCCGCAAAACCACAAGACAGCACATCAAACAGGAAAGCTCTCACCCTGGATGATCCGTATGCTTGAGTGAAGGTAAATCCGTTATTGACCGAAACAAAACTGTTCACCACTGGATCACCGTACAGTATTAATATTCCAGTGAGTGTATGAATTCGCCCGAGTCTGTTTCATGAAAGTACTTATCCAACACCGAAAAACTACATCACCACAGTTCAGCATATTGTCTCTATGAGTAGCACTGTTTTGACTTGTCTATTGTTTCTTAATTATGCGTCCAAGACGTATGTAGTTTTATTTTACTTTGCGTTCTGCAAACTTATATTTCTTTTTCCATTATTACTGTGGTTATTTAATTATTCTTTGCTTATTCTTCAACATTCCTTTAAAGGTATGTTTATTTCGTATAGACCTTGTATAGGTTGTTCCTTGGTTTATTGAGGTATTTGCTCTCCTCACAAATGAAATGCTTTGAGGTTATCAATAAAGCTTTTCCTGTACACAAGAAGTATGTGTCTATCTTCTCTGATATATCCAGATGGGAGGTGGAACCTGTGAGAAGTATAACATATCAAGTGATAAGCGTCTGCCACTTAATACTACTTATGCAAGTGTCCTTCTCCAGCCGCAATGACAAGGCTTCCGAAGTAAACACCAACATAAGACATATGAATTCACCCAAGTCTAAACTATTCACTAATAGAAAGCAATGGTAAACGCTTTGCACACACATCTATTTTCCTATGCTAAAACTATACTCTAATATTAGTTTTACCTTATATATATATATATATATATATATATATATATATATATATATATATATATATATATATATATATATATATATATATATATATATATATAGAATTAATGTAAGTCCCCGAATCGAAATTTATCCGCACATAAGCACTCTATCCCATTGTAAGGGAGGATATTTCTTTTCATTACGGGACACATAATTCCATCTTTCCGTCCAGTTTGGAACACACACTAAACAGAAACCCCATGTTCTGCTATTTATAACGAGTGCCCAATCTTCCGGTGATTGTTTGATCAACCATCCTCGCCCCTCATCTCTTGACGTATCCTGCCCATCAAAAGCGGTGAAATCACGTAGTGGTTAGTTGTTCGTTTCTCTCCGCTGTCACGCTGTTCCCCTGACGCTGATACTTCAAAGCAAATCCGTTCATTTTTCCTCCACGCGATTTCCCCCGGTATTCCGTGTCCGTACGATCCGATCGTCAGGCAATGAACTCTGCAACACCTGTATCCTATTTTTATATTAGTAGGTCAATGATCTTTACTTTATTCCTCCTCTCAGAATGAAGTACACAATTGTTAACCCTCCTACTATCATTTTGATATGTAAGTTATCAAGGAATCACTAAAATGCAGTTTTATTCCGTGACATAGGCCCCCTCTTAAGAGAGTTGACCGCGTCGACTCTTCATCATTGTAGTTTTGATTCCTATAAGCCTCCAACTTATTCCTCTTCCTCCGGGGTTGGAGGTCTAGATAAGAAATCCGCTCCTACATTATCCTTACCAGGGATGTATTCATCCTTACCAGGGATGTATTCCACTGTGAAGTCCTGTTGCAACAACAACGTCCATCACATCCACCGTGCGTTGAGCTTCTCTGAAGTAGCTATGAACCTCACGTGTTGACGATATGATTGGATCCTCACATGGATCAGCACCTCATCCAGTAGGCGACCTCATAGACACCCTACCCTACTACTCATGATCACCATTAGTGTTCGCACATCGCCCCTGTACGTTCAGTCGACCTCCTTTCGACTGGCTTAAGCGATGGCTCACAATACAGACGGATCGTCCCATCCTTACTGTATCACTGTTTCCATATTCTCTTGGTTTCCCCTGGCTTTTCCTCTGGGGATGTTCCGCCTCGTCCGCGTTGGACCGAGTCGTCTTTCCCAAACCTCCTGAACTTTTGCTTCCAGGACCATCTTGGGCGATATTGTATCTGGTCAGCCAATCTTTGGTTGGAGTCCTGGGTATTTCTCGCCTTTCCCGACGTTACCCACCCCGTCTGAACTTTGTTATTAGTAAAAGTTTCCCTCTTGTCCTTTCCCTGACGTGTGATTTCCCTCCTCCCTCCGTTGGGTAAATCTGACCTATCACGTACTGTCCCATAGGCCCTCCTATGTTGTACTGGCGATCTCTGGTCTTCGTCTGGACTGGTAACCTTTGTCCCAATGGCTGCCATCACCATAAAGTGCGAAGCTTTGCTCTCGGATCTCTCCTCATATTTCCTAATGAGATGTCTAGGGAGATTTTTCTGCTCTTCCCCGATCCGTATGTTGTAGATGTTCTTGGACACAACCTTTTCCACAGGATATGGTCCTTTCCATCCTACTTGGAGTATATTGGTCTCTGCTGGACCCCACACTTCCACTTTGTCTCCCACTTTAAGAGCTATTTTACTCTTAGTTCGCTTGTTGGGTGGTGCGTTCTGGCACTCCGAACAAGACTTCAACCACCAGCGAACATCTCCGGTCATTCCTGGCCAGCAATAATGGCCGGAAATTTTCTGCAAGGTCTCTCTGACACCCATATGTCGATTCTCGCCTATGATGTGTCCACTCTGAAGAATGTGAGGACGGTGGGTTACTGGAACCACCCACTGCTCGTGCAGATTGTCTCCCCTCCCAGCTCTCCGATAGAGTAGTCGATTCTTCAGAAAGTACTGTCCCCGTTCAGGTGGCTCAGCACTTCTTTGCAGCTTCCTGTAGCAAGGACGCAACGTAGTATCCTTCCTCTGGGCAGTATGCAATTCTCCTATCTCTGAGTTGTCGCATAATGTCTCTGCCTCTTTTTCCTTCCCTTGAAATCCACTGGCTACTGTTCCCTGGTAGGCTGGCTGTTTGGGCATCCCCAAAAAGACATATTTCGTGCCAATGATCATGGGAAATAAGGAGTCAGATAATACAGCAGCTGGAATAATGCCCGTGACGTACCTGGATTTAATCTCCACCTTGGCGATTGGCAGCGTCATGGTAACAGCACTCCTCATTGCCGGCTGTATTTCTATGGTCTCCCCTGTAAGTTGGTCTGGGCTTACCAAGCTGGCGTCCACCACCGCTTCCCCATCCAAACCGGTATCGTAGAGACAAACAACCTGCTGGCCATTGACTTCAATCAGTTCAACCACATGTGGTCTCTCTTGGTCCTGAGTGTCTTTCATCTCCTTGACCGTTTCCTTGCCTTCCTCTTTTGATTCCTCGAGGTTGGTTATGCTATTGGCATCTTCTGCCTTGCATCTGCAGTCCACAGTATTATGTATTTTCGACTGGCAGTGTGTGCACTATTTTCCCTTCCTAGGTTTTCTTGTGTCCTTTTTGTTCCTAGCTCCTTCGCCGACCTCAGCCTTGTCTGTGATCACCGTCGTAGGAATCACTTTGCATGCTGCGAAGTAAGAACTTTTAGGTTTCGATCTGCAGTCCTTCGTGTTATGAGATGGCACCTTGCAGATTGAACACCACTTCTCGGACCACTGTCGTTTCGCTGAAGAATTCGAGGTGCTCTGGTTTCCTTCCTTCGCCTTCTCTGAACTCTCCATTGACTCCTTTATATAAGGTTCCATTTTTTCTCCTTCCCAGTTTTTAGGTTTCTTTTGGTCTTGTTTCTCCAGACCTTTGGTTTGAATACTGAGTTCCGCAGCCTCCCCATGTACCTCTACGAATCGTTCCGCCAGCTTATTCACAACATCAATCCGTTCCGCCCCTTGTTCTCCCAAGAAGGTTCTGAGAGGTTTCGACATTTGCTTTCGCATCTGGTCGACCACCATCATCTCTTCGAGATTCTCATAATCCCTCTTGAATTCTGCCAAGTCCATCCATTTCTGGAGATAGGATTTCAGCCCCAGACTGTAGGCGGCGAATAGCTCTCCCGGCTCTCGTCTAGACGATCTAAACTTTTTCCGATACGTTTGTGCTGTGACCTCATAATGCTTCATCAAAGCGGCTTTTAATTCCTCGTACTGATTTTCATGTCCTGGTGGTAGGCGTGTGTAGACCTCGTACCCTGAACCACGTAAAGCCTGGGATAATTTAAGAGCCCATCGGCTTCTATCCAGTCCCATAGCGACTGCCATAGCCTCGAACCGATTCGCAAAGTTGTCAAATTTTTCTTTAGACTCCTCATAAACAGCTAAGGGAAACTTCATTGCATGGTAGCTAGATCCACTCATGTTGGTTGCACCATGTATCGATGATCCGCCTTCCACGCCATCTATTTCTCCCTTAGTTTGTGTTTTGAGTTCCATCTCTTTCATGCGGTATTCATTTCCCGTATCTTGTTGGCCTCTTCCGCGTCAAACCTCTTTTTGGTCTGCTCCACTTCAGCATCCAACCGCTTGTTGACTTGTTCCATTTCCATGCGTTTCAATTCCAACTCAGCCTTCCGATCTTCTCGTTCTGCTTGACGAATTTCCCTCTCTCTCTCCTGTACGTAATCCGTTAGGGCCGAGCCAGATAACCCAATTTCTTCTCCGTTGGCCCTAAGTTCTGCTGTTGTTAGTTTAGGAGTGGCCATATTAAAGAAGGTAAGTCAGCAAATAGAGTACAGACACTTCAAGGCAGTAAAGCAATACTCATTATAGAATTATATTCTACCTAGAACCTATATCATTTATCTATGTCTATCCAATATTATTAATCTACTACACCACACAGTACATCACAACCACTCTCTCATCCACAAGAGGAGATATAGGATAAAGACTTATGTAGACGTGTGTCCGTGTGACTAGGTATGTAATGTGTCTTACCACCTATCCACATTCACTCTGTCTGGAACTTTCTCACTGTAAAGTCACCAGCATTAATGAAATGTTTCTACCATAAATGTAATGGCACCATATATCCAATGGCCATCTTTCCATTAAAAGTCATCAATGTATACTTATATTTATTCCAATCAGTATGTCCCAACATGCAGGTACTCCGCTATGCCTGTGCCAATATGCAGGTACCCCTCTATGCATATGCCCTGTTATGCCTCCAGTTCATGTGGGTATTATGTAATTACACCGCTGCTCCACCAATTATGTCACTTATTTTTCCGGGAGGAAAGTGGAATCAACAAGCACATCTTCAAGATTATTTTCTGTTGGAATTATTGAATGACTTCTGTCTACACTCCTCCCTTCTGTCTTCCCTTCCATATATCTATTCCGTTCTCTCTCTCTATTATTCCCTCAACACATACTCCGACAACAGTTCCTTTCAACGATTAATAAAATATTTATTAATAAAAACTATGTCTGGTGTACGTATGGACTGTGTAAGCGTAGTTGATAGTGTATTCTATTGTTGGTGCGAGACTGAACTCGTAATGTCTATCAGCGGTGTCACATCTCGCCCCAATCATTCCGCAAAACTACATGACAGCACATCAAACAGGAAAGCTCTCACCCTGGATGATCCGTATGCTTGAGTGAAGGTAAATCCGTTATTGACCGAAACAAAACTGTTCACCACTGGATCACCGTACAGTATTAATATTCCAGTAAGTTTATGAATTCGCCCGAGTCTGTTTCATGAAAGTACTTATCCAACACCGAAAAACTACATCACCACAGTTCAGCATATTGTCTCTATGAGTAGCACTGTTTTGACTTGTCTATTGTTTCTTAATTATGCGTCCAAGACGTATGTAGTTTTATTTTACTTTGCGTTCTGCAAACTTATATTTCTTTTTCCATTATTACTGTGGTTATCTAATTATTCTTTGCTTATTCTTCAACGTTCCTTTAAAGGTATGTTTATTTCGTATAGATCTTGTATAGGTTGTTCCTTGGTTTATTGAGGTATTTGCTCTCCTCACAAATGAAATGCTTTGAGGTTATCAATAAAGCTTTTCCTGTACACAAGAAGTATGTGTCTATCTTCTCTGATATATCCGGATGGGAGGTTGAACCTGTGAGAAGTATAACAGATCCAGTGATAAGCATCTGCCACTTAATACTACTTATGCAAGTGTCCTTCTCCAGCCGCAATGACAAGGCTTCCGAAGTAAACACCAACATAAGACATATGAATTCACCCAAGTCTAAACTATTCACTAATAGAAAGCAATGGTAAACGCTATGCACACACATCTATTTTCCTATGCTAAAATTATACTCTAATATTAGTTTTACCTTATATATATATATATATATATATATATATATATATATATATATATATATATATATATATATATATATATATATATATATAGAATTAAAGTAAGTCCCCGAATCGAAATTTATCCGCACATAAGCACTCTATCCCATTGTAAGGGAGGATATTTCTTTTCATTACGGGACACATAAATCCATCTTTCCGTCCAGTTTGGAACACACACTAAACAGAAACCCCATGTTCTGCTATTTATAACGAGTGTCCAATCTTCCGGTGATTGTTTGATCTACCATCCTCAACCCTCATCTCTTGACGTATCCTGCCCATCAAAAGCGGTGAAATCACGTAGTGGTTAGTTGTTCGTTTCTCTCCGTTGTCACGCTGTTCCCCTGACGCTGATACTTCAAAGCAAATCCGTTCATTTTTCCTCTACGCGATTTCCTCCGGTTCTCCGTGTCCGTACGATCCGATCGTCAGGCAATGAACTCTTCAACACCTGTATCCTATTTTTATATTAGTAGGTCAATGATCTTTACTTTATTCCTCCTCTCAGAATGAAGTACACAATTGTTAACCCTCCTCCTATAATTTTGATATGTAATTTATCAAGGAATCACTAAACTGCAGTTATTTCCGTGACACTGATAAGGCCAATTCGCGCTGTAAATGTCCGTTCACAGTGGGTGCATGTGAACACGTGGTCATTTCCACCATCATGCACCATCTTACGTCTCACACGCTAGGTGTGTGACTTATCTGCAATAATTTCCTCCTTTCTCTTTATTCCATTTCTGATGTTTGCCCTCCATGCAACACGTTCAACAGCGACTTGCTCCCAATGTGCATTATCACTGCCTGTATCAATCATGTCCCGCTTACACAAATCTTTGTATCGTAGTAGAGGCCGACCCTGAAATCTCTTACCCATCTGTAATTCACCAAAAAAAACATCATCCATCCTCCTAAGATGTCCTATCCATCTAAGTCTACGAAGACTGAGCATGGAATAAACCGTCACACAACCTGATCTTTCCAATACTTCAGTAGTTGTGATTTTGTCTTGCCACTTAATACCAAGAATTCTTCGCAGACACCGCATATGAAAGCTGTTTAAACGTTTTTCTTGGTGTGAGTAAGTTGTCCAGGTTTCACTGCCATAAAGAAGAGTACTAAGGACTCAGGCTTGATAGACAAGGACTTTTGTTTTGGCAGTAAGCTTCCTGTTCTCCCAGACTCTTTTTCTTAACCTGTTCATTGTTGCTGCTGCCTTACCAATCCGGATGTTGATTTCCTTATCTAGGGATAATTTGCTATTTACCACTGATCCTAGATATGTAAAATGGTCTACAATCTCTAGTTCGGCGTCGTCAATAAAGATTGATGGTACCCCATGTGCACCTTGTGACATAATCTGTGTCTTCTTTTTGCTAATTGTTAAACCAAATTCAGAACGAGCATTGGAGAATGCAGATAGTAGACAATGCAATTCTTCCTCAGAGTGGGTCGTAACTGCAGCATCATCTGCAAAAAGCAACTCTCTGATCAGTACCCTCCTAATTTTGGTCTTGGCCTTCAATCTCTGAGCATTGTAAAGGCCGCCATCTGAGCGTGAGTGAATGTATATACAACCATCCTGATCACGAAAGGCATATTTCGGTAGAAGTGAAAAGTATATTCCAAAGAGGGTGGGAGCTAGTACACAACCTTGCTTAACTCCACTCTTGATTTCAAACTCTTCAGAAGTTGCACCATCAAACTTGATTATACCCTTCATGCCTGTGTGGAATGATTCCACAATGGACAGAAGAGTTGGTGGGCAGCCAATCTTCTTTAGTGCCTTGAACAGACCCTCACGACTGACCAAATCAAATGCCATTGTGAGGTCGATGAAGGCAATAAACAGTGGTTGATTCTGTTCAAGGCATTTTTCTTGCATTTGTCGCAATGAGAATATCATATCAATGGTAGACCGGTTCTGTCGAAAGCCATACTGTGATTCGGGGTAGACTTGATCTCCAAGGACTTGAAGTCTGCGCAGAACAATTCTGGCCAATACCTTTCCAACAATACACAGAAGTGAGATACCCCTATAGTTGTTGCAGTCGCTCCGATCGCCCTTGTTCTTGTACAGTGTTATAATGCTTGTATCTTTGAAATCCTGTGGGACTTGTCCTCGCCAGCATAGCTCTATTAGCTGGTGGATCTGTAGAGTGAGTGTGTCTTGCCCACTCCTGATAACCTCTATTGGAATCCCATCCTTACCTGGAGCCTTGCCAGATGCAAGTTCATTTATAGCACATTTAACTTAACTCTTTAATTACTGTACTGGGCGTATATATGTTACAACCAAAAACTCAGAAGTCTGTCTTTTCTACTGCAGATCTTGCCAGTCATCATTATATTCTAGCTCAACTGAAGATTGTATCAAGATCTTCCATTCATAGTATTCGAATGAAAACATCAGATGGAAGGTGAGTGACAGAAATCAAGAGCAGAAAAGGCCAAGAAAAAGCATTAATCGGCAGAAGCCATTCTTTTGCAAACAGAAAGACATGATAGTTTAAAATTACCGTGGTAGACAATTGAAATTACTGTGTGAATATGTGTATATTTCAGCTTGAAGGATTTATCTAATCACTTAAGTTTGTGTTGTGTGATTTCTGCAGTATGTACCTGACGAGATGCAGCGAAATATGCCAGGCAACAAATCGTGAAATATATTGTTTGTGTCTTCCTTATTCAAAAAGCTGCTCTTCCGAAGATGAAAAGTGTCTTATGTAATAAACAATTTCATTGAATCTCAGAAGGAGAGTACTAAAATGTTGTATGGAACCTATCCTGTTCTATGGCAGTCAATCACGGAGTGTGAGCGGACAAATTAGGGATAGCTTGGAGGCGGCGGAGATGTGGTTTATGAGACGAATATTACGAATATGTTCAGGACGACCAGAGCAACTAACAACGGTTGCTGCGAGTGGCTAATGAAAGGGCATCATTATATACAACTATAAGACAGCGACAGATAATATTCTTTGGTAATATCAAGTGTTGAGTCAAGAACCAACAAAACAGCACTCGGGACATTCCCATACATGCTCCGTCCTCATCTGCAACAGCCAGCGAAGCGCCCCAATGCTAATAGCACAAGTCGCAGTTAGATTATATATCCGTTAGGCTTTTTCGATGAGTCCTACGTGTCGGTTAGATCCTCTGGCCACTCCCTGCAACATTATTCTCTCCAACCCGTGATGATCTATCTGTTTGCACTATACACATGACCACAAAGGTTCTGGGTCTTCGCCACTTGGTGGCGTGTTGGTGCAGATAAGGCGGATATGGTCAGGGCCATTTGGTCCTGTAATGAGAAGAGAGCCAGCAGAGAACATCCTGACGTCTGGAAAGGTTAGCTGTGGTAACGGCAGAGGCAGACCAAGAGAAATGATGCTGGATGATCTAAGACGATGACGTGGGAGAATATCATCAGAACAGTTGGTCTAGAACACCAAAGAACAAGCTCTGTAGAGAGCCGTGAGCTTCTGCGCCATTTGGCAGAGCACATATTGATGCTCGTAGTTCCCATTTGGTGTCAAGTCTTAGTCAGATATGACTGAGCTACCGTATGACAGTAGACGGTACTACCTGCTTTCTGCTAGCGCCGAATGTTGGGCTGCGCTCACCAAACCCGACACCCCACATTGTGCCAACGGCTTCTGGCGGAGAGCAATTTGGAGGGTACAAGCCTTATCCTGGTCCGTGGAAATGCAACCTAAAGATTAAATGTTATGGCAGGGCAGACCAGACCAGACCCTAAGTCTCCTTCGGCATATGGTCCACCGATAGGTGGAAAGTTAGAGCACTGTTTTGATGATCCGGCACCTTCTGCAGCTTGTTTTGTTCCAAATGTATTAGTGTTATCTTTCCTCTGGAGTAAACCAGACAAGCCGAGAGAGGGATCATGCTGCATGGGCAACACAGGCTCTCTAAGATTCAGCAGTCTTTGTGCTATGGAGAGGTATAGCATTCGCTACCGCCATGGGTTATAGTTATTATGCCTTGTTTGAGAAACAATGTAGCCAACTATCATCTGACAAGACGGCAAGGTGCCAGTGATTAATTAAATTCCCGTCGGACATATCTGGAAAGAGTTTTGATGACGGAACAGTTATCTTAAAGTTCTTATGAACCTGAGACACTCGACCCAGTTCTCCGTTTGCAGTCCTAGAGAAATATAGTCTTAAGGAAGTCGCCGTCTCGAGCAGGGGTTATCGCCCAAGCTACTTACAGTTATCGCAGCGGAACGTACTGAGTGCAGACATGAGTTGGCTATCCTCTGGAGTGGATACACCAGCCAATAAACTCCTTACAACAATGAAAGTAACTGAAGAAGCAATTGACTGGAATTTCTGGGTTAAAATAACAAGTGTCTGGGTCAAACCTAGAAACAGAAGGATTCAAACCGGCGCAGATTTACATTACGCCATTCATACGGATTTAGTTTATTTCATTACGTCAGCAAAGGTCGACCTGTACCCCTGTCTATTTCTGAAACGTATATAAATCATTTTAATATGTTATTATCTAAGTTACTAAACGCATCCTGTTGGTATAATTAATCCTGTGATTGTCTCAAAAGCAGTATGATTCCGTGTATTTGTTTCTCCATTGACTAATTGTATGCGTCACTTTGTTTGAATGCCAAAAACAAATTGCTAAAATTGCCTTCCCTGTAGTGACATAGATTCCGCTTGTACCGGGTATATAAATATGGCTTCCCGCGCTGCCAGGCTTCTAAAGTTTGTCACTGTAGGCGCACGTATTTCCAACGACAGGTGTTGTGATAAATGCTGTTCTTTTGACGTCAACAGCCTATATTCCTATTAGGAAGCGAAACAGTCGCAGCCTTTTTACCACAGGTAAGTCGTGTTTTCTTTCCTCAATTCAATTTACAATAACTGTTTAATTCACTGAACTAACATTGCTTAGTAAATGACAATCGGACAATACATGCGGGGGTTGGTTTCAAAGTCCCGTCAACGGATATGCAATAAACTTAATTTAACTGATTCAGTGCTGTGGGGAAGCGGTCAAGACGTCTGCCTCGTGCTGCGAAGGTTGTGGGTTTGATTCCGGGCTACATATTTCGGTTCACGGGTGTATTTTTTTTTTCTCAGAGACTCCGGGGGGTCGTCGTTGGAGCTACTGAGTCCGTGCTTTGTGCCACCCTGCGGAAAGAGACCGAGCCAAATGGAATAAAACCCGGTGCAATGAAGTCGATCCTCTCGACTTTTAAGACCTTTTAAGTGCCAAACGAAAAAGTAGGTTTGCACCCCAAAAAAAAAAAAAAATTTTTGTTGCGTAGCCCTTACGGCACGTTGCAGTCAACACCAGCATTTTCAGGCAAGTGTTACGTTCAGTAGTTTGCCATTGCTTTCTGAACGACCGGCCCCTATACCTTTTTCGAAACAAACATGGCACATAATCACTTGAGCGAGTATTATAATGTAACTTCTCGTTCACTGAGCATTGAAACTGCGGAAGATACCGTGAAACAAAACAAGTAATACGACGACCCTAGTTCGGCCATATATCGTCCTTCTGTCTAAATAGGAGGTCACATTTAACGTTATATTATACTTTGGCATTGAATCAGTTAAATTAAACACTGACACGTAATTCAGCATGGCAGAATGGGTAAGAACGCGTGTTCTTAAACATCTGTTGTGCTGACTCGAGGTAAGGGGTTCAATCCCTACACCGGACATCTGGACTAAATTGTTGACATGTCGTCCTTGACTTGGGGACGTAACTTACAAATATAAGGGGTTTCTCATTAGTCTTTAGCATGACCATGAAGGAGTAGGCGGAGAAAATTGAAATTTGGAACATGTATAGCTCATTCAATTTGTAATGGACATATTAATTATGAATTTCCGTCCTCAACTTGTTTTCCCGATATGGTGCATGGCACAACACACCCTAATGACCTGATCTGCACATCCAACGGTTTGTGAGGTGGAGATTTTCTTGTCTGAATTTTCTGTCTAGTTGGATGCAAACTGAAAAGGACGTACAGAAATGTGTTGGCACGTGTACCCACTCCTCGCCAGGCTCTAAGTCCTCAAGTGAACACACCTGTTGAAGAATGTCTTCGGCTTGACCCATCCACGACCGTCCTCTTTTTAACCTGCCGGCCTTCACCTTCATAATTTCACTATGCAGTGGATGTTGTGAGTTTGCATTAGCTCTGAGGTAGGCTCGTGCTCTGCAAATTTATAGTCTGTCTTCAATGTTTTGAAAATCAAGAAGGTAGCGCATCGCCCTGCATGCTGTATCTCTTGTACATCCAAGAATAATGCGCATAGCTTCGTTTTGTATCCTTTTCATACTTTCTATCTGCTTACGACTGAGAGTCAGAATCGCCATCGCATACTCAAAAACAGACATGACCAGCCCCTCATATAGGAGGATTAGATGGCGCTACTCACAGTTTGCTGCCGCCATCATCCGCATCGCAGCCAAACCCCGGTTGGCTTTTGTTATCACCTGGTCTATGTGCTCATTACAAGCAATGCTTAGATCAAACCGTATCCCCAGGTAATTCATTGCCTGCGTTCTTTCCACAGTCCCTGAAAACAGATTAACAGTTGGTGTTGGAATGTTGACAATATGATTATTCAAAGAGAACCATGTCACTGTTGCTGGGACGTCAAAGGTGTCATAGTGAAAGATTACATGCTTCATGGCAACACGGTTAATGGGCAGTACTATGCAGATCTCCTTATCAAACTAAGAAGGGGTGTGACCAGAAAACAAGGGATAGCGCGTAACCAAATTCTGCCACTGCTTCAAGACAAAGCGCCCTTACAAAAATTACGGCTTGTGCTGCAAACTACCAACGATTTAAATATTGAAATTCTTCCACATCCACTATATTTTCCAGATTTGGCTTCATCAGACTTTTTTCTTTTCCCAAATCTTCAAAAAAAAAAAAAACAGCTAACAGGAAATCGTTTTGATAGTGACGAAGATGTTATACTGGCTTGTGATAACTGGTTTAGTTTGAAAAATAGTTTGTTTTATTTTCAAGGTATTTTCATGGTCACGCAGAGATGGCAGAAATGCACAAATTCAGGTGGTGGCTACATTGAGAAGGAATAAGCACTGTGCCAAACTTCAATTTTCTCCGCCTTCTCCTTCATGGTCAGGCTAAAAACTTATGAGAAGCCGCTTGTACCACTGAAGTCGGAGTGGATTCGCCTGATGGCGAAGGACATTGTTAAAAGGGAAAAGCTAATTCACAGGCAAAGTAAAGTCCAGCCCTACTATAAGTAGTGTGTATGGACTACGCTTGATTTCAAAGCGACAGAGCGCAAGGGGGAAAACAAACACAGTCACAATAAACAAAATATCCCACGATTTTTAGCCTGGCATATTTCACTGCATCTCGTCAGGTGCATCCCGCAGAGGTGTGTATTAAATGAAGTACAGAAACCAATAATATTGTGACCGAAATACTAAGAGCATAGTCACTGATATTGTTCGAAGGTCGAGAATGTTAGCTCCACGGAAGTCAAATCTTAATAGGGATTCTATTATGGGAATTCATTGTTTTCAATGTGTGTGTGTGTGCGTGCGTGCGTGCGTACGTGCGTGCGTGCGTGCGTGCGTGTGTGTGTGTGTGTGTTCGCTCGGTTTGAACTCAAGCCCATACAAATGCTGCTACTTCTAGCTCGCAAGACTGATTCTTGCGTGTGGATTCATTCATTCATTCATTCATTCATTCATTCATTCATTCATTCATTCATTCATTCATTCATTCATTCAGTATCATGTCCTTTGCAGAACCTGGCTCTTATACCAACCTTCCGGAAAACTTCTCGATCATAAACAAGATGTCCCGCGTCCGATACACCCATCTGGAGATCATCCGCCACATCCCGCACCCATCTTCTCTTTGGCCTTCCTTCCTCTCCCTCTCTTCCCAGGCATATACCCCTCCATAATTGTTCTCTCCAAACTTTCGTAACATGTCAAGTGACCAAAATATTTCAGTTCTCTTTGATTTATCGTCTTTAATATCCAAACCTCTTCAATATTCAGCTCTTGAAGTATGGATGCATTTGTTCTTCTCTTTACACAAAATATTCTTAGAACCCGTCTATAACATTCAAAAGCATGTATGCGCTGTTAAGTTTGTTTAGTTAGTGTCCTGGTCTCACAGGCGTATGTCTATGGTGGCTGCATTAAATGGTTGTGTAGGTGTGTGTTCTACACTTGCTAGCCTTAACAAAGCGGGTTGTGTTCAGTAATGACGCATTAATTTGTTCTATAATGTGTTCAGGAACGATCTATTAACTTTTTCTATAGACTGTTCAGGAATGATGTATTACCTTGTTCTATAGACTGTTCAGGAATGATGGATTACCCTGTTCTATAGACTGTTCAGGAATGATGTATTACCTTGTTCTATACACTGTTCGAGAATGATGTATTAACATTTTCTATAGACTATTCGGGAATGATATTGCCCTTTTCTATAGACTGTTCAGGAACCATGTATTACCTTTTTTCTATAGAGTGTTCAGGAATTATGTATTACGTTTTTCTGTAGACTGTGGTCAGGAACGATGCATTAACTTTTTCTATAGATTGTGCTCTAGAACTGTTCACTGTTGTAAACATAAATTCGGCGTGACCGTAAGGTTAAACAGATTAGCCCTCAAACTGTCTCTTGTGATTGTGGTAGAGGGTGCATTCCACTCGTAGGTAAGTTGGTCATAAATGTTGACTGTTTGTTGAGAAAACAATGGCAAACGTCTGAAAGTAAGATAGTCTAATCAGTCACAAACAGGCAATAAGGGCTAAAAGTGACTGCAGCTTCATGAAAATGACATTATTTTGTAAACAGTATGAAACAGAAAGTATAAAAACACAAAGTATAAAAACACAACAGTATAGGGCAGCTTTATACAATACAATACTACAAATAAAACACGTTGCGGCGACTAGTCTTCATGACCAAGCAAACACAAGACAACAAAACACATAAACCCGGAAACATCAGCGAACAGGGACGCAGAGGTGTTTCCAAGGCACCAGGGCCGGGTTATATACTGGCCAAGACCTATTGACGCGTCCTCGTCGAGCGTCCTGGGCAACAGGTCCCTTTGGGGTCCTGGCTAAAGTCAGTAGGATCGCCGATTCCTCCGAAGTCGGAGAGTGTCTGCCTGTACGGCGAGAAACCACCAGTCTGCATATCAATAAGCCAGATATGGGACAACGGATACTCACGCAAACCTCAGGTCCTGTATGACATCACACTGATGTTGGACAACAGGATGCCTTCTTCCGACATATAGGACTTCGCGTTGGAGCTCAAGCGAACTAACACAAGCAAGCAATCAGCGAACAAACACAAGACAACACAACACATAAACCCGGAAACATCAGGAAACAAACACAAGACAGCACAACACATAAACCCGGAAACATCAGCAAACACACGCAAGACAACACAACACATAAACCCGGAAACATCAGCAAACACACGCAAGACAACACAACACATAAACCCGGAAATGACACTAATGTCTACATTGGCATAGTAAGCAGAATGAGAATAATGGAAACAATAAAACAAATGAAAAACAACGATAGCTATTTTAGCTTTTGAAAGGTTCATTCTGTTCATGGTTGATGGGTTGATATTTTCTGTAGACTGCTCTACAATCTGTTAGCGTGTATAGAAACAGTTTTGTTCTGTCTAACAATAGAAGTGCGTATGTGATTAGGGCAACCCCAGCTTCCTTCCTTGTTTTAGTCGTGTTCGTTTCAGAAGTACGGATATACATCCGTAAATAGAGGATGTTTACGAGATGGTCAGCCGGCGTTAAGGCGAAGGAAATTCCCAATGCATTTCTCAATACCTAAATACCGTGTTCAAAACGCAGATGCGGGTGATTTTGAAGGAGACTGCCTTTCGCTGATTTTCATACAATTGTTTGAACGTCGGTATTTCAGAAAGCAATGGCAAACTCCTGAACGTAAACTTGCTAAGAGTGTGGTTTGGGTCTGCTGACAGTATCAAAGAGTCAACTTTGAAAGGTTGAGTCGCATACAGAATGCGGTCATGTGGGTGATCGTGTGGTGCACACAGGACACATCAATTATATGCTTGATGCACATCCTAGCGCTATCAACAATGGCGGATAGGCATAGGGTTCCTTCAAGCCAAATAGTACCTGAGAGTTGCTCTAGATAGGGACCCCCCCCCCCCCCCCCCCCAACCTGCATGAAGCCTTATACATGGTCAAGGGTCATAGACTAAGACGAGGCAGGTCCTGGAAGGAACTGGCAGAAATATATATACTTCAGGTGTATGATCTAGAGACCATCAATCGGTAAAAAGGAGTGGGTTCAAGTACTGGAAGTCATGACGGACTGACACAATGTGATAGTAACATTGGGTCGCGAGTGCAGAGAATGGGCAGCGGGCCGCAACGAGTTTGAGGTGCAACAACTGATCCAGAGTAATACACCTCAAGGTGACATAGTGATCTATACCGATGGGTCAGTGGTGAGAAACAGACGGAGTGGTTGGGGTCTCATTGCGAAGGCCAATGGACGATTATTAAATAAAGGAGAGTCTGGAATATGAAGCTACGACCTCCAGCATGAGACTGGGAGTGGAAGCAATCACAGCGGCATTCCGTTGGTTAGAGGAGACCACTGCAACACACATTGTATTCATTATGGACTCAAGGGGTATGCCTAGTAAGATGGAGAAAGGATTGTTTCGTGTGGAATGGCTAACCTCGCATCAGAGGTCACAGATTGTGAGAATTGTATGGATGTTTTGCCCTGGCCTCGCAGGAGTGAGGTAGTAAACAGGCTGATATGCTGGCAGGGAATGCACCTCTTGGTGGTAGCTTGCCTAAGGACAAGGGGGAGGTGGTCATGCGCCTGTGGGACCAGGTGGAGAAGACGGGGGAACAGATTGAGAACCCGCATGTGGAAAGGATGAGATTGCGGGGGATTGACAGGGGTTCTGGCAGAATCTCAATACTGCGAGGGAAGACAAGGAGAACTTTAAATCAGGTAGCGGTGGGAACGATTAGGAGTGTGACTCTTTGCTTGCTGTTGAACGAGAGTGCAGTGGGGTCTGTTCTTAGATCAACTCATCTCAAATAGTTAATCTTGAATTACCGTGGATAGTTATAGACTACACATAATGCTTTGTAAAGGGCTACTTTCTTTACATAAATATATGTTCAGTCAATCAGATGCCGTCTCCACAATGAAGGTTGGTTGCAATGGATCTCCAACACTGTATGTCTCTCGCCTTGACTGTACATTCTGTCAGGCTGATGATGTACGTCCATCTCTTGATGTTATCATCCCACTTGTATCGTTGTATACCTCTTGCTCGCTTGCCCTCATCCTTGCCTTCCAGTATTGTTTTTATAAGAGTATCATGTCTTTTATCGTGGCCGAACTATTTCACTTGCCTCCTCTTTATTTCTTTCATCAACTGTCTTTTCATTCTCAGTTTTCCTAGAATCTCTGTATTTGATTGTTTTTGTTTCCATGAAATAAGACATAAGCGTCTGCATACCCACAACTCCAGGGCTTCTATGCGACTTTCTAGTTGCTTGTTCAATGTCCATATATATATATATATATATATATATATATATATATATATATATATATATATATATATATATATATATATATATAATAGACGTTGTATCCTATAAGTGGCCGGTCTCCCTGGTCTAGGGATTACACGACTTTCTCCGTAATCCCGTATACTCTCGTGAGTAACCAGATGTGCGCGAGAATCGGTAGTGGTTCTCTCCGCATCGGTAACTTACGGGGTATGTGAGCCGGCCGCTCAGAAAGCAATGGCAAACTACTGAGCGTAATCTTGCGAAATCAATAATCAGCTGAAAGATGCTGATGTTGACAGCTATGTCCCGTAAAAGGATATGCGAACAACAACAAACTATCCTATAACTGAAGCCTTACCTACTAGATACTGCACCCCTAAAAGAACACTTTACCAGCTATTCCACTCCGTTTCAGAAAACATCAAAAAATGCAAACGATTTACACCGTATTTACCCAGGTCTTGTATTTACATCGTATTTACCCAGGCCTTGTTGACTTGTGTTCAGCATAATTAGATCTCAGCCAGGAACGATGTGTGTTAGACACCAATTTGCATTACAGCGCCTAGGGCAATTCTGTCTGCACTTGTGTGCTGTAGCTTTTTTGTAACCTTTCTCCCCTTTCTTGGTACTGGGCTCGGGAACTCTAGACAATGACACATGTAAAACCTGTGGACGAAGCGTGTCAAACCGATCCTTGTGTGCTGTACTGCGTCACGATCTGGTTACATACTAATATGTCTCTTCTAATGAGGAAAAGCCGGCTCCGTGGCTAAAGGCTTGCAAACGCGGTTCGTGAGCCGGGTACCAGGCGTTCGAAGCTCAGCTGCGACCGATGTGTGCAGCAGACCGTGTCGCGTTGTGTTATAACGTGTTGGTATGGGAGCCGGTCGTTCAGAAAGCAATGGCAAACTACTGAACGTAACACTTGCCTAGTACATCAACAGCAGCTGAAAATTCTGGCGTTGACTGCAACGTCCCGTTAGGGATACGCAACTGTAAAAAAAAAAAAAAAAGGAAAAATTGGAGGTGGTGGACAATTTTGAAAATCTTGAGACATGAATTACCAACAACGGTGACACAATGAAAGAAATTAAAAGACGAATACCTATTGCTCTTCAAAAACTAAAACAACTGAATAAATTGTGGCGTGGGACAGATTAAAAAAAAATTATATTTCTCAGAGCATGCTCTTTCCCATTGCAACATACGCCTGTGAGACCTGGACACTTACTAAACAAGCTGAACAGCGCATACATGCTTTTGAATATAAATGTAATAGATGGGTTCTAAGAATATCTTGGATACAGAAAAGAACAAATGCATCCATACGACAAGATCTGAATATTGAAGAAGGTTGGCTATTAAAGACGATAAAACAAAGAAAATTGAAATATTTTGGCCAATTGAAACGTCATAAAAGTTTGGAGAGAACAATAATGGAGGGGTATATGCCCGGAAAGAGAGGCGGAAGAGGGCCAAAGAGAATATGGGTGCAGGATGTGGCGGATGATCTCCAGATGGGTGTATCGGACGCGGGACATCTTGCTTATCAAAGAGAAGTTTTCTAAAAGGTTGTTATTATAGCGATGTTCTTCAAAAGACATGCTACTGAATGAATGAATGAATGAATGAATGAATGAATGAATGTCTCTCCTCAGACTTAAATTTGCAGTACCAAGTTTGCACATCCTTCTGGTTTCAAGCTGGGATAGGGTAAAGACAGCTATTGAACACAGTATCGGAAGGCCGACCTGCGGAAAGGGACCAAGCTATATGGGATAAAATCCAGTGCAATGAACTCGACCCTCTTGACCTTTACAACCTTTCTCCCTTGTTTTGAAAATAGAACAAAACAGAATGCATTTTGATAGGCTGGTTCTATTTATCACGTGACATTTGTTTAGAGTTGAATGACTTGTTATCTTGAAGGACTGGCTGTCTAGTTTCCATGGTAGAATAGAAAATTGATGAGATGGTCGAAGCAGTGGCGTCACAAAGATTGTCCGGGAACCAAGAACTCCGTAGCTCCAACAGTATCCCGTCACCCCACTTGCGAACTGAAGGAATAGACACTTCTTAGCTTGACAGATTGTTGACCATGTTTCACATTCATACAACAAGATAGGTTTGACAATACACTTCAATGTCATATTTTCTCATGACAGAAAATGGGTCTTAATGTACTTGGACTGGCGGGCTAGGGGTACAACGATCCAGCACAACCAGGAAGTTATACCGAGATGACGTTTTGTAGTTTGTTTACATACGGTGTCAAGTTCTGAGAAAACACGCACCCAACCTCAACCTTTTCACCTTTCACCCCGGCAAAAACTGATCCTTGAAAGTATAAAAACAGTGCTTTCCTAAAGGATTAAACGGAACAACTATTCAGATTTACATTTTATTCTCATTTCAATCTTGCCCGTGAATAGCGTAACGAATCGTTTATATAAATCATAAACCCGGATCTCTTTTCATCGTGTTCCTCTTGTACCTTGCGGTGTCGAGGTGAAGTATAAACAGCGGGAGTGTGCCCGTTTATGAGCTTCATGTATCGAGATTCCCATGGACTCTGCTATTCCCTCTGTGCATAGTTTACATGGTCGACTTCTTCGTCTGGTCCTATTTAGTGTGTAGTGTGTAGTTTGTGGCCTAGTTATAAGGCCAAGCCATTTAAGTTGCTGTTTACTTATGATAACTAGCATTGATATAACCCTCGCTTTAGTCTTGATTTCATTATTTCTGATTTTCTGTCTACTTGATATATTGAGTATTCTTCTCAGGAATCTCATTTCCGTGTTTGTAATTTTTCTGGTCCCTTTTTCTGTCATTGTTAAGGTTTCGCATTGGTAGCATAGCGTTGGTTGGAAGACTGCGTAGTAGAGTGTTGTTTTTTTTTTAGTAGTTACTGATACGTGTTTGTTCTTTAGTAATGGTGCCATGAGGCCAATAAATTGGTTTGCCTTATTGCATCTATTTTCGACCTCGTCTTCCGAGTACCATTTGATGATATTATACTTCCTAGGTACTTGAAGCTCTTTACTTGTTTCAGGGGGATGTTCTATTAGATGAATCTTTGTTGTTTGTTCTTCTGTGGTTATAGTCTTTACGTCTATTATACTGATGCTAATTTCCATGCTATGTTCCTTAGACTCTTAAAACCGCTTGTAGATGTCTCGCAAGCTTCCCTCTGTGTTTTCTGCTGATGTTGGCTAATTTTATCAACGCGCCGAGGAAAACAATATCAATTGCCTTCCTGGTTTATCGCCAATAAAAGTATCAATTATTTTTTAAATCTCGTTTCGTATTTTCATAATCCTCAAACAATCTAAACAATAAACAATGAGTTGTTGAAATCCTGGGGATTTATTGTGGGAATGTAAAGACCAATATTAATCCCATTACTGAAAAGTGTTGAACGCTTCAAACATTTTGTGCAGGTAATGTGTATATAAAACACATTACGCAATCTATTGTGTTACTAAATCTTGAAGTTATGTTATAAACACCCCAAAAAATAAAAACACTCATTCAGTTTGTTTTGTATAGAATAACTTCTCCTCTATACGGATATCTCATGCGTGCTCTAGTTTCCTCTCGTAGATCACGCAAGGGGAATCACAACATAGAGCACGAACTCCGTTGCACCAAAGCGGATCAAAATGTGTTTATAGCAGAGTCGCATATATTATGTGTTGTTTTGTGGGTGGGTTGTTTAGTTTGGAAGCTTTTCTTGGGTAGCGTCCCACTTGCCTGCTCTTTTAGATTTTAAACTGCTGTGGGGTTTGTTAAAGTGAACGTGGGTTCCCCCGTTAATTTCCATCCTTGTCCAAGACACCTTCTGGGGTCGACCCAGTTTGATAAACTACATTATCATCATATTTATCGGGGTCAGCATGGCCGAATGGATAAGTACACTCGTTCTTGAACATCCGGTGTGCTGATGCCGAGGTAGCGGGTTCAACCCTTACATCGATCGACTGGGCTGAAATGTTGACTTTTCGTCCTTGACGTTGGGACGTAAATTACAAGTACCTCTGAAGTCGGAGTGGGTTCGCCTGATGGCGAGGGACACTGGTATTAGGGAAAGATAATCCATTTGCAAAAATCATTCTAGTGCACTAGAAGTAGCAGCAGGTGTGTGGACTACGATTGAGTTCAAAGCGAGCGGGAAAAGACAAATCAGTTATCATCATCCTGTGTCTTACGGCTGGCGTGGATGATCAATCGTTTCCACAAATTACGATATCCGGAAACTTGAATCAGTTCGTGTGTTGACCCTCCTCTGTGCCTTGACACGAGACTGCCAAGAATCTTTTTACGCTGTCTTCCTCTATCTTTCTTTGCACACATCTTTCCGGTTATCACAACATGGTCCATCTTTTGTCTTTCCTTTAAATGTGGGCAAAAATGATGACTGTCTCTTTCCGTTTGTGATAAGTTGCCTTTCCGACTTTGCCTTTCTGACAATATCCAGATTAAGCCACAAACCCTCGGATCTGAGAGCCGGGCCAATTCCCTCCTACCGAAAAATAGAGGCGTGATACTGAGCAAGCTACATGCTCAGGTCTGATACATGTTCGAAGGCTCTCAGCTGGGGGATATGAGAGATTCCCGGATGAGAGGGCCTGGCCGTTTCTCGTTCACTGCTGCACGAAGGTAAGGTGCTGAGCCGGCAGAACATGTCGCCTACCTCGTGAGCGAGTACAAAAAGTCAGAAAAGTGCCCCAGTCGAAGGAAATGGTTACGAAAACTGTCTGTATCTAACTCATAGAGAGTGTAGACAAAAGTGGAAGAACGTCTCAATGACGCAAAATGGAACGCACAGCGAGCGAACCTATTGCGTGGTCTGAAGTCAAAAATAAAAGCTTACCGAGTGGATGTCGCTTGCAGTCTGACCGCTCCTGGGGTGTGCTTGAGCGATCAGTGGCAAGCGAGATTCCCAACACATGGAAGTGAGGAACTAAAGCAGCCATGAGTAGGACGTGGCAACTACTCGGGTGTGCCCAGTCTCAGAGCAATATGTGCCGGCTCTGCAATTATGGAAGCCTCCTTGGATAGCGAGGGAATGCCCATGGTCTGCCCCTGCCTTCCCTTGAGGGCCGACCGCGATGTCGTTGATCGTTCTATCTTGACCAGCTGAGATGTTGGCGATATCATAACAGTCTAACGTGCCTCGAAACCAGAGGAAGGCTAACCTCATTAAAAAAATGCCCGCCGGAAGTCGGAAGTGTCGTCCTACGGGTGACAAACTAAAAATTGACTCTACGCAATTACGTCCGAGTGAAATGTCTCGTCCGAATGTCTCTCGTGCTAGGAAAGCTCTGACTACCTAGTTTCCGAATGCCGCTCTTGTTCGGAACAGCTCTGACTAGGTAGTTTTCCGAATGTCTGTCGTGCCTGGAACAGCTCTGACGGGCGCAACGACAAGCACATGTCCGAAAACTCGCTGAGTGGATACCATCTGCAACCTGGTCTGGTTTGTGCGGTAATGGCACGGGGCAAACGAAATGACCAATATATTGAAGTGAGGATTTAAAGCAGCCATGAGCAGGACGTGAGCCCTCGGTGAGCCCAGAACCAGCGCGCTATGTGTCGGCCCTGCAACTATGGAAGCAGCCTTGGATGGCGGAAAATGCTATGGACTGTCCCTGCCTTCCTTTGAGGGGTGACCGTGGTCTTCGACCGTTCAACTTTGGCCAGCTGGGTTGTAGATGGCACCACAAAAGTGAGAGTCTCCCAGGAATGCTACCTGGTCAAAAAAGCACGCTGTAGCCGGATGTGTTGGCCTACGGGTTTCGGCCCAAGGGCGCATAACAGACACACCGCAATCACATCTGAAAAAACACTCCGGATGAACGAAAAGAAGAAGAAGATATCCAGATTGTTCATTTTGGAGGCTCAATAATGTTTCAGCATTGTTCTACAAAACCATATCCCCAATGGCTCTATTTATTTATTTATTTTGATTGCCTACTAATTGTCCAGGATTCGCAGCTTTAAAACAAACACAACTGGTACCATTAGTATTGGGATCCTGTAACAAGATCCCAAGAGATCCTACGTACAACTCCCGGATAGAATGGTAATTATCTCAATCCATCGGTCACCTTCTCAGAATAGACGATTACATAATGGCAAGAACTGTCGGAATGTTGCTCATTGGATAGAAAAGAGTGGAATAGACAGTTAGTTCAAACAAATACGAACATCAAGTTCTAAGTCATCGTCCAAACAAACACAAACATCAAGTTCTAAGTCATAGTTCAAACACAAACATCAAGTTCTATGTCATTGTTGAAACAGCCACAAAAATCACGTTCTGAGTCATAGTTTAAATAAACACAAACATCAAGTTCTAAGTCAAAGTTCAAAACCCACAAACATCAAGTTTTAAGTCATAGTTTAAACAACAACAAACATCAAGTTCTAAGATCTAGTTCAAACGCAAACATCAAGTTCTAAGTCAGACTTAGTACAAGTTGATAGACACATCCCCACTCGCTCTGTTAATTACTATATACAGTGTCAAAGGTATAATTGAGAAATATTAGGCACTAGCTAGAATAATTGTGAAGATCCTATCTGTAAAGGTGCTTGAAGAAATCTGTCTCAATTACATGTGATAGTGTTTGGCTGTGAATGTCATCATGAGAGGGTGTGACGAGTTAAATGATGTGAGTGAATGTCTGTGGGTGTTCGAACGTTGAATACTAGCAAATAGGGTCACCGCGAATGTCTCCTCTCTCTTGTTCTGATGATAAACGAATATGTACACGAAAGTAATACTGACTTTCTTCACGGCACAGGGTTTCCATGGGCATTTGGTGATAATTATGGTACACCTGGCTTTTAGCTCGCATTCACTTGATAATTTTATAAATTTAATAACTTTCACTCAAATGTCGAAACAGGGGGAATCTGTAATAGACAAATATTAGAAGGCAGTGATTTCTCCCAGCCATACCCAAATGTTCATCCTCAACTCTCATTATTCCTTAAAAGAACAGATCAACAAACGATCTGCCACAACCGGACCCCATACCCCCCCCCCCCCCCCCCCTGACACTAGATGGATTTATAAGATGATTCATGACAAATAATCATTGGCCTTCGATAGAAATCCTACATTGAAATGTAACAGCGATAGTAATTCGCCTTTTTCTCAGAACCAGTCCTCATAGTAGGACAATAAGGCACCCCACATGGTGATGAGAGGAAAAATTTAATTAAACTCCCCGAGAAAGGAGTGAAACGATTTCTTTTCGCCGTAGACTTAGATTTCAGGGGCGTTTTGTGACCACCTACCTCTTACAAGCTTCAGGATATTAAAAAGCCCAAGAAAACCACTAGAACAGAATGTTGAAACACGTTATAACTGATAGTTGACATAGTAGGACAAATGATATTACAGCACTTTCATTCACAGGAAAAAGAAGATTTATCGATAGGGACAACGACCTAGGATGGTAGATTATAGGATTTAATCTCTAACAAAATGTTTTGCATATCCTTTACAGGACATCGCTGTCAACATCAGCATCTTTCAGCTGTATGTTGATTTCTTGGCAAGATTACACTCAGTAGTTTGCCACTACTTTCTGAACGGCCGGCTCAGTTATCCCGCAAGTCACCAGCGGGGATGGAACCGCTCCCAGCTCTCGCCCCGCTACGAGACTCTGCGTGATAAACGGGATTACGGAGAAAGTGTTGTAACCCCTCGGCCAGAGAGACCGGCCTCTAACAAAATACTCCTTCTAAATTGAACGGGTCCGTGTTTTTTCACATATTCTTTGAAAGAATTTCCCTCAAACACTTGGACCGTCCATCCCCTTCCCTGTATATCGAGCAACTGGTAAGGGTTAGCAAGTGACAACCCTGACGTCACGCATATCGCGTTTAGTCAGCGCTCAGTAAAAGAAAATAAAAAACACTGGAGATTCCCTACTCTATCGAGATGCACATTAGCCGAAAGGAAGACATACAAGTGTATTATATGTTTTTTTTTTTTCCGCGTTTCCATCCTGTTTCAGGATATTGCGGTCAACACCAGCATCTTTCAGCTGTATGTTGATTCCTAGGCTAGATTACGCTCATCAGCACGCCACGACTTTCTGAGCGACCGGCTCCATACTCTCATAAGTCACTTTTGCGATTCGAACCACTGCTAATTCTCGTCGCGTCACGTGACGAGAGTATTCGGGGTTAGCGGAGAAAGCTGCTAACCCCCTCGGCCACGGAGCCGACTTATATGTATATACATGTAATAATTATACGATATATAAAATAAATACAAATATGTTTTGATATTGATCGATGTAACAACGGGAATTACGTCATGAATGTAATTCGGCAAACTCGAGAGTAACTAATTCGTGACAGATTCTTCGCTGTTTTTTTTTTTTTTTTTAATGAGGATGCAGCGAGTATGGAAATGTTCCGAGTGCTGTGTTGTCGGTTCTTGACTCAACTCATGACGTCGTCGAGCATATGTGATGACATAACAAGTCCCACCCAATTGTAGTACTGGCTATGGAAATGTGTGCCTTGTCTGTGGCCATCTAACGTTCAAAGGCCCCAATGATTATAGGGTTTAGGCCAAGGAAACCGCTTCGACATACCAAGTCATAACTGTTGTATTCAACAGTTTTGTTTACTTTCAGCGGTAGCTAGTGAAAGGAAAGGAATAGGTCACCCTCACCTCATATCACCATGACCAAGTGCCGTACACGACATTTGAAACCTACGGAGCGAACGGATGATAATACGGAAAATTGTAAATGACATATTCAGATGATCCGGATCACGAATTGTAACATATCTATAGAGATTATTCGACAGGCAGCTTGCCACTGACTGTAGCGTATAAATGCTCTACAACACCTATCACCACTACTACCACCATTACCACCACCACAACTACAACTACCATCATCACCACCACTACCACCACCACTACCACCTATACCAACACCAAAACTACCACTGCCATCACCACCACCACCACTACAACTACCACCCACTATCACCACCACCACTACTATGACCACGACCACCACAACTGTTACCATCACTACTACTACCACCACCACCACTACTACCACCACCAAAACTATTACTACCACAACTACCACAACTACTACTATTATTATCACCACTACTATCACCACCACCCTATTACTACCACCACTACTACCACCACCACAACTACTACCACCACCACCACTATTACCACCCCACCAATAACACCCATCACCACCACTGCTACTATTACCACCACCACTACCACCACCCACTATTACCACCACCACTAATACAACAACCACTACTTTCATAACCACCGTCACTACTACCACAGGCACCACCACTAATACCACCACCACCACCACAATTACGACCATCACTACAACCACCACCACTACTACTACCATCACACCAAAACTATCACCATTACAACTAACATCACTACCACTACAACTACTACCACCACCACCACCACCACCACCACCAATATTATTACTATTACATTCGCCATTATTTGTCTATATCTGCATTGTTGTCTCGTGTATAAACTTCATTGTCTTGTTTAGTTCACTCAGTGGTCCATAGAGTTTAACTTCAACTGTCGTTTTTCTAGACCAGAAGGTTTACATAGAAATGCCCAAATGTAGGCAGTATTGAAGCATGTGATCTACTGTCTGCAGCGGCAATCTACATACAAATGGCTGATTCGATTTTCTATACAATTGGTTGCATAATCTATTGTATCCTATTCTGAGGTGCGGAATAATGATTTGTTCTGGTAAGCCATAAACTGGTAATCGTCTTGAGCCGGCGTTGGTGGATTTCTGGTTGATTTGATCATTCTTTGCTTTTGGCGGATGTAACTTCGGTTAAAAGATCCGATGTTCTTCTTTGGCGATTGTAGTATGGTCCATTACTTACACACTGAAACAGGAGGAATACATAATCTCAAATTGTGTACTTTAATTTGTTTGCTGATGTTATGGTATACGTATTTAATTAATTGTTGTTGTTGTTTTTCTCTTTTTTTTTTGTTGCGTTCTATCGCATTTAATCAAACGTAGCCCATACACACGATACTACTTCTAGTTCACTATACTATTTTTTGTGTGTTGAATAGCTTTCCCTATTACCAGTGTCCCTCGCCATCAGGCGAAACCACTCCGACTTCTGAGGCACTTGCAATTTCCGCCCTCAAGTCAATTACGATAGTTAAACATTGTATTCCAACTAACCGGTCTTTGGGCCTCTACCCCGGCATCAGTACACCGGAAATTTCATTGCGAACGCTGTTATCTATTCCACCATACTTACTTCTTAACTGATTGAGTGCGGAAGGATAATATATTGGCAAATGTGACCTCCCATTTAGTCAGAAAGGCAAATCAGTGGGCTTGTGACGTTTTTGACCTTTAGTTCATTGACCCGCCTTAATCACATATCCGGTTCATTCAATCCACTCATATACATCAACCGCGTTGATTGTTTAAGACGTATTCAGCCACAACAAGGATACATGTAAGTAACTTTTATATTTTAATTTAGTGTTTTTCGTAAACTTGTGTCGGTTTGTGTTTGTTTATCCTGTGCAGACGAAGGCTTTAGCCACAATGTCCATTTTGTTTCTTGTAATCGTGTTCTTGTAAAGCTCACAATCTACTCCTTGTTTTCTGGTGCATTCATGTTACTTGAACAGAAAGACGATCATCATCATCATCATCATCATCATCATCATCATCATCATCATCATCATCATCATCATCATCATCATCATCATCATCGTCTTCCACTTCTGACGTCAAGCGTCCTGGGGAGGAATAATTTGCGTTCCAGAGCCCGGTGGGCGGCACTGGATAGTGTCATTCCGTGTGACTGTATAATGTCTTTGATGTCGTCAATCCATTTTCTTCTTGGACGTCCTTGTGGTCTCGTCGCAGATGATCTTTGATGTAAGGCCAGTGATGGTATAGTATGTCCACATTTGTTTGCCTTCATTCACGATCAATTATTTTGAAAACTGTCTGTTGCATCGTTATGAAATTTTTCCAGCCGTCTTATATTTACGCCCACCCAAGGAATATGTCTTTGATAGGTCCAAAAACAACTTAAATCATTGAAAGCGGCAACATTCCTTTGATGTTTTGCTGAACAACTAGTGATTTCTTGTTAACAAAGTTATTTTTACGGTAATGGGAGACCTGCAAATTCTGATGACACACAAAGGCGTATCCGGATTCGTATTGGAGTGGGTGCAATGAAAGAACTAGCTTAAAATCTACAGGGTCGGCTGCATTGCACCGGGTTTTTATCCCATATGGCTCAGTCTCTTTCCGCAGCGCGGAAAGCGTTGCACAAAGCTCGAACTCCGTAGCTCCAGCGACGACCATCGGGAGTCTCCGAAAAAATGCACTCGTGAAATGAAGGACGCGGCCCGGAATCAAACATACAACCTTCGGAGCCCGAGTCAGACGGCTTGACCACTTCACCACGGAGAATCCCGAGAGGGGTGCAATGTGTAATATTAGTAAAGACAGAGAATTTACAGAGGCACGGGGTAAATAATTTGTAAATTAACAGGAAAGTAGAAGGAATATATTTCTTACCTTATTTGTCATTTCCTTCTTGTTTCTTCAGCTGATGCTGATGATGTAATGTTTAGGGCCTGCAATTCGTCTGAATAGTTGGAGCAAAATATACCAGTAAGTGTGTACGTAGATTAAGGTTTGCAATCTGCTCAGACCTTAATCTGTGTCGGACGATTCCAGTAGGTTGATGATTGCTCTCGGTTGCATAAAATTCAATCCATCCTTTCTCCAATAGTCCTCTTCCTCTTTCAACACATGGTCCTGACGTATTTTCCAGTAACTTTTATCAATATTTAATAGCGCGGACAGACAGGCAGGCAGACAGACAGACAGACAGACAGACAGACAGACAGACAGGTAGGTAGGTAGGTAGGTAGGTAGGCAGAAAGGTAGGTGGGTGGGTGGGTTGGTGGATGACTGGCTGGCTGGCTGACTGGGTGGGTGGGTGGGTCGGTGGGTCGGTGGGTCGGCCGGCAGTCAGGCAGGCAGGCAGATAGATAGATAGATAGATAGATAGATAGATAGATAGATAGATAGATAGATAGATAGGATAGATAGGATAGATATGGATAGATAGACAGACAGACAGACAGACAAACAGACAGACAGACAGACAGACCGACAGACAGACAGACAGACAGACAGACAGACAGACAGACAGACAGATAGATAGATAGATAGATAGATAGATAGATAGATAGATAGATAGATAGATAGATAGATAGATAGATAGATAGATAGATAGATAGATAGATAGATAGATAGATAGATAGATAGATAGATAGATAGATCCCCGCCAGGAGCCGGGCCGAGCCAGCTAGTTTATTTATATAATCACGTTTCATGAAAGAACACATAGTTTGACTACACCTCTGAACTACCCCATATAAATTCCCTCAGTCTGCCAAAAGCGAAAACCGCGCAGACAAAATTCAAAAACTGCGGGGGTGTGTCTTGCTGAAACGGTAATACTCTTAAAATGATGGAATGAATGCGGGGGCTATAAAATATATACGGCATATAAACAAACATTGAAATCTGCTGTACAATCTCCAGAACAAAAATTTTGTTGCTGGGTGGACATAATGATAAGGTTATATGCTAAATCTCATCATTTTTCCTCAGTTGGTTACTGAGATATTGAATTTTATATTGAGGCAAAAAAAAACAAAAAAAACACACACTATAGTTGATGGTGTTGCATTCTAACGAGATGGCGAAACCACTTGATCTTCTGTCTTTTAATAAATGTGGCACAGGGTGTTGACTCTTATGTCTAGTTTTAGTTTAGTTTTAGTCGACGGATCAACATCACGGCAGACGAGTGTAACCCATAAGTGCTCCGTTCTACTCCTAACTCAAGCCTGAGTTCGGAGAATCTCAGCTCAGTGCACTAACTCCGTAGCACCGACGAGGTTCCTGAAATACTTTGGGTAGATTTTTAACTCGAAATTTTGCCTGGGCAGCACCGTTAGGTTACTCTTTTTCGATTTCCAACTGCCAAGGGATTTTTGATGTGCGCAACAATACACACGGAGAAATTTTGTTACTAGAAGTCCACGTGACAAAAATCCCGGCCCTCACCAGGGCTTGAATCCGTGACCTTCAGCACTCCAGGCGGACACCATTCCTCGATACCAATCAACCCCTTAATTTCTGACTCTACTGTCTGTCTAATAACATCATTTCTTACTCGGTCTTGGATTGTTAAGTTGGCAACTCTCCCCAGGCATCTAATCTCACAGGTATTGATTTTGCGAAAGTGTGATTTGGATAAAGTCCAAGTTTGAGATTGGTAGCATAGGGTTGGTGTGAATATGCTGTTTTTTATCTGTCGTTTTGCGGACATGGGTATATTTGGATGTTTCAGTAAGGGTGATTGTTGATATGTAAGTGCACTAGCTTTTTGACATCTGATTTCGATTTCTCTGTCCAATCCCATCCAGGACTTGCCTCGTCTATGACCCTTGACCATATCCATTTCTTCATGCAGCGGGTGATCCCTAATTGCAGCAACTCTCAGGTACCATTTCGCTTGAAGAAACCTATACCTTAAATTTGTTAAGGTAAGGAAACAAAAATGATGTTTTAGCTGTGCCCTTAACCGGTATATGCGGTATTTGTGGCCATATATATAACATTTTGATATGTTCTTTTCAATATGTGCATATAAAAATGAGACCCATTCTATTGCACAAGAATTAAACTCATTGTCAGCTACCTTTCTGGGAAAGTAAAAAACATAATTCTTTTCAGCCCCTCTACAAATCACAAACGCATTCATGCAAGCACACATATCTACACAAAGGAAATGTATTTGTTTTTGTGTTCGCACTTATCCAATTGAAAGCACACCATATGTATTTCACTGTTACGAAAAGGCAAATAAATATGGCGTGTTTTCGGTTGGGTAAGCACACGCTGAGAAAATGAGAAAATGTTCTCTCTCTCTCTCTCTCTCTCTCTCTCTCTCTCTCTCTCTCTCTCTCTCTCTCTCTCTCTCTCTTAGTTCTCTCTCTCTCTCTCTCTTTAGTTCTCTCTCTCTCTCGCTCTTTAGTTCTCTCTCTCTCTCTCTTTAGTTCTCTCTCTCTCTCTCTTTAGTTCTCTCTCTCTCTCTCTCTCTTTAGTTCTCTCTCTCTCTCTCCCTTTAGTTCTCTCTCTCGCTCTCTCTCTCTCTCTCTCTCTCTCTCTCTCTCTTTAGTTCTCTCTCTTCTTTTCTTCTTCTGTCTCTATCTGTCTCTCTTGCTCTCACTTTCTCGTCTTCTGTCTTTTCTCTTTCTCTCTTTCTCTCTCTCTCTCTCTGTCTCTGTCTCTCTCTCTCTCTCTCTCTCTCTCTCTCTCTGTCACTCTCTCTCTCTCTCATTATATCTGTATAGGAAGAGAGAGAGAGAGAGAGAGGGGGGGGGCAAGAAAGATATGGAGAAATAGAACGAGAAAGAATTAGTAACAGACAGACATCCAGACATCCAGACATCCAGACATCCAGACATCCAGACATCCAGACATCCAGACATCCAGACATCCAGACATCCAGACATCCAGACATCCAGACATCCAGACAGACAGACAGACAGACATCCAGACATCCAGACATCCAGACATCCAGACATCCAGACATCCAGACATCCAGACATCCAGACATCCAGACATCCAGACAGACAGACATCCAGACATCCAGACATCCAGACATCCAGACATCCAGACATCCAGACATCCAGACAGACAGACATCCAGACATCCAGACATCCAGACATCCAGACATCCAGACATCCAGACATCCAGACATCCAGACAGCCAGACATCCAGACATCCAGACATCCAGACATCCAGACATCCAGACATCCAGACAGCCAGACATCCAGACATCCAGACATCCAGACATCCAGACATCCAGACATCCAGACAGACAGACATCCAGACAGCCAGACATCCAGACAGCCAGACATCCAGACAGACAGACATCCAGACATCCAGACATCCAGACATCCAGACAGACAGACATCCAGACAGCCAGACATCCAGACAGCCAGACATCCAGACATCCAGACATCCAGACATCCAGACATCCAGACAGACAGACATCCAGACAGCCAGACATCCAGACATCCAGACATCCAGACATCCAGACAGACAGACATCCAGACAGCCAGACATCCAGACAGCCAGACATCCAGACAGACAGACATCCAGACAGCCAGACAGCCAGACATCCAGACAGCCAGACATCCAGACAGCCAGACATCCAGATAGCCAGACATCCAGACATCCAGATAGCCAGACAGCCAGCCAGCCAGCCGGCCAGACAGACAGATGGACAGACAGACAGACAGACAGACAGACAGACAGACAGACAGATAGATAGATAGATAGATAGATAGATAGATAGATAGATAGATAGATAGATAGATAGATAGATTGATAGATAGAGCAGAGGGAGGGGGAGAGACAGAAGAGAGAGAGAAGAGAGAGGGAGAGACAAAAGAAGCGACACAGAGAGAAGAGAGATGGAGAGAGAAGAGAGACGAAGAGACATAAGAAGAGACAGAGAAGGAAAGAGGGAGAGAGAGGGGATACAGAGAGAGAGAGAGAGAGAGAGAGAGAGAGAGAGAGAGAGAGAGAGAGAGAGAGAGAGAGAGAGACCGTAGACAGAGGGCGAGAGAGAAGCTTGAACTTATGAAAGGCCATGCAGTTATTTGTCGTAATCATGTTTAACCTCAGCCTCGTGTCTTGTGTTCTGCCAATCATTTCTGACACTGATTTTCCTCCATGCTGTGATGTCATACCCCTCAGAACCTTTTCTCTTGGTCTCTCCTACTTCCCCCTCCCCCACCCCAGCAACTTTCCGGATGTGACTATACACTAAAGCTGTGTCTTCGTCTTGCCCAAAGAGTGTCAACTGTCTTCCTCTATGTAAGCCGACACTGTGGCAAAGGGATTACGAAACGCCATTCGTAATCCCACATACCCGTTCGAAACATAGCTGTGGGCGATTTGGAAGCAGACTACCTTGCGTTGGTTTTCATGCAATAGTATGAGTGCCGGTCGTTCAGAAAGCAATGGCAAACTACAGAACGCTCATAATCACAAACAGCCAAAATAATGCTGGGGTTGACTGCTACATCCTGAAAAGGATATGCAACTAACTAACTTATGGGAGTAACCAATCCTTTTTGTGCTTAAGCTTGAATTTTTTACCCCCTCATATCCTTTTACAGGACATTGCAGTCAAAACCAGCATGTTTCAGCTGCTGTTGATGTCTTGGCAAGTTTTTACGTTCAGTAGTTTGACATTGCTTTCTGAACGACCGGCTCACAAACCCCCTTAATTAACCAACTCGACGCGATCCCCTGCCGAATTTCGCGCAGCTGCATTTCGTACGAGAGAATACGGGATTACGAACAACGTCCTAAACACCTACACCAGGGAGACCGGAAAGCTTGAACTAAGGATTATAATTTCTTCTGAATATACGAGGGTAAGTTAATAAGTAAGTCACACATGGCTGTAGAAAAATAACTACACATGATAACAACTTGAAACCAGTTTATTTTTATACATACATTGTCCCTTTATTTCTCAACATAATTTCCACCAACATTGATGCATTTATCAAATCGTTTTATCAGTCCCCCCAAACCGGCTGCATAGAACTGCGTGCTTTGTTTTCATTTACCGCCCATATCACAGAACTAAGTGACTTACTTATTGACTCGCACTTGTATAACAACTTGAAACCAATTTATTTTTATACATACATTGTCTCTTTATTTCTCAACATAATTTCCACCAACATTGATGCATTTATCACATCGTTTTATCAGTCCCCCCAAACCGGCTGCATAGAACTGCGTGCTTTGTTTTCATTTACCGGCCATATCACAGAACTAAGTGACTTACTTATTGACTCGCACTTGTATAACACCTTGAAACCAATTTATTTTTATACATACATTGTCCCTTTATTTTTCAACATAATTTCCACCAACATTGATGCATTTATCAAATCATTTTATCAGTCCCCCCCCCCCCCCCTCCCCCAAACCGGCTGCATAGAACTGCGTACTTTGTTTTCATTTACCGGCCATATCACAGAACTAAGTGACTTACTTATTGACTCGCACTTGTATAACAACTTGAAACCAGTTTATTTTTATACATACATTGTCTCTTTATTTCCCAACATAATTTCCACCAACATTGATGCATTTATCACATCGTTTTATCAGTCCCCCCAAACCGGCTGCACAGAACTGCGTGCTTTGTTTTAATTTACCGGACATCCCACAAAACTGTGTGACTTACTTATTGACTCGCCCTCGTAACGTTTTCTACCCAGCTATGCACCGCTTTACGGGACAAACGTTTGTCAGCATAAACACTGACAACCCACCTTGGCGGGAGACATGTCGCAAATGACGTCAAAGTTGAATGTGAAGTGAAAACATGGTTTAGAAAACAGAGCGCGCAGTTCTATGCAGCCGGTACGGGAAGACTGATAAAACGATGGGATAAGTGCATCAATGTTAGTTGCAATTATGTTGAGAAATAAAGGGACAATGTATGTATAACAATAAACTGGTTTCAAGTTGTTATCATATTTAGTTATTTTTCTACAGACATTTGTGACTTACTTATTAACATACCCTCGCAGATAACATGCAGCGGGGGGGGGGGGGGGGGGTGTCTGCTGTCCGTAGAGTCATGTTCATTTTCGTTTCGGGACAGCGGGTGTTGAGGGAAATGAACGAGCTGATAAACTTGTTGGCTCTGCATCCCCTGCAGATGACCAAACTATGGATCGTATTGATATTATTAACAACAACAACAACAACAACAAAACTTTATTTTGAAAGGGTTAAGAATTGGGCAAGCAGGCCCGTCTAACATTCTGCCCTTTTATCACTCTCTTTCATACATTATACCATTCACACATCATTCAAGGCTAACTGAAAGCAGCAACAATATAAAAGATATGCATTATAAAGGCATGTGGAAAATTAAAAATCAATACTACACGACTCAGTAATAGTAATAACTGGCGTGGCACTTGTTATTAGCTATGTGGAATATAATGGCCTACCAAAAGGGGACTGGCTGTTATACTAGGGTTTTATTATTATTATTATTTCTATTATTAAGGAGGATGGTAATCCGTACTGAGATAGTGTTCAAATAATTTGCGATTATATGTATAGGGATTGGTGATGTCTTTTATTTCATGTGGAAGATTGTTCCACAGCTGAGCTGCAGAGTACGTTAAGCTTGTTTTGTATAAGTCTATCCTAGGCTTCGGAATGTGTAATATATTTAATCGTTTACTGTGTCTAGCATTATATTCAAACAATGGCCAAAGGTAATTTGGGGCATTCCGATGTAGGATTTTGTGAATTAGTTTAGCATTATTGCGGAGTGGTAGTAACTGAAGGCGTTTATGCAGGCTAGGAATGCTCTTAGAGAAATGTCGAGAGCAGTGGACTATTACGCCAGTGAATCCACATCGTTGCTTACAATGAGAGACTTGGGAGTCAGAATTAGCACGGCCAAACAGGAGAGGCACATCGGGAGAATGAGTAGTCTCGTCAACCAACACAGAACTGGTACTATTAGTTGCCGAAGGCTGATGCATATGTTGGGGGAGGGGGGGGGAAGAGGGATCTGAGCATCTATGGACTTGTCCGGAGTGCAAGAATGATTCATTCATTCATTCAGTAGCATGTCCTTTGAAGAACCTCGCTCCCATAATAACCTTCCGGTAAACCTCTCGATCATAAGCAAGATGTCTCGCGTCCGATACACTCATCTGGAGATCATCCGCCACATCTTACACCCATCTTCTCTTTGGCCTTCCTTTTCCTGTCTTCCCAGATATATACTCCTCCATTATTGTTCTCTCCAAACTTTCCTGACGTTTCAAGTGACCAACATATTTCAATTTTCTTTGTTTTATCGTCTTTAATAGCCAACCTTCTTCAATATTCAGCTCTTGAAGTATGGATGCATTTGTTCATTTATTTATCCAAGATATTCTTAGAACTTGTATATAACGTTTATATTCAAAGCCATTTATGCGCTGTTCAGCTTGATTAGTAAGTATCCAGGTCTCACAGGTGTATGTTGCAATGGATGATACCCAAACAAATAACAGAGAGTTAATATGCAGTTAATTATATTGTGGCTGAACAGATAATTCGACAATATTTGTAATCCCGATGTAACTTTACGTATAGCACTCATACAGTTGGTTGAAAACCAAAGCCAGGCGGTCTGCTGCCAAGTCGCCGTCAGCTGAGTTCTGAACGCGGTTTCGGGATTAGGGATGGCGTCTGTAACCTCTTCGCCACAGATCCGACGCTCTCGGACACACAAAGCTAGTGCAAATTGCAGCTTAAAGAAGGCGCCCCCCTTCTTTGCGGTGTCAAACACAAGAAAAAGATGACAAACCAGTTGAGTTGAGCTAAGAGCCGACATCACTGCACTTATGGCATTCCCATGCGTGCTCCGCCCCCTCCTTCAACAGACAGCGAAGAGTCACACTACTAATCGTTCCTATCGCTATCTGATTGAAAGTTCTCTTGGTCTTCCCTCTCAGTTTTGAGATTCTATCAGAACCCCTGCCAAGTACCCTCAATCTCATCCTTTCCACCGACGGGTTCTCAATCTTTACCCCCACCTTCTCCACCTGGTCCCACAGATGTAAGACCACCTCCCTCTCGTCCCTAGGTAATCTACAACCAAAGGTGCATTCCCTGCCAGCCTAATAGCCTATTCATTCCCTCCGCTCTCTCACATGGCCAGGGCAAAGAATTCATACAATCCTCACAATCTGTGACTTCTGAAACGAGGTGAGCCATTCCACACGAAACATTCCATTTTCCACCTTACTAAGCATACTCCTTGAGTCCGCAATGAATACAATGTGTGTTGCAGTGGTCTCCTCTAACCACGGAATGCCGCTGTTACTGCTTTCACCTCCATTCTCATGCTGAGGGTCGTAGCCTTATATGCCAGACTCTACTTTTTAAGAATCGTCCATTAGCCTTCACAGTGAAACCCCAACCACTTCGTCTGTTGTTGAAAACAAAAAGGACATTCCTTATTAAGACAAGAATGCGCTGTTACTTTGAAACCACTTTATAAAATAAACAGCGCCCTTCTTGCTTGTTCAACAAGGACAGATATATAAAACATTATTATACTGTTTCACGTCGTGAAGTGCTGATAAGGAAATCCCGAACTGTCTGTGGGGTCATTGTTTCGAATGATCTTACCTACCTCAAATATATGACAGCAGTCATTTCGCCATGCCGCTTCTTCTAGGGGGGAAATAAACTAGGGGTACTTTTTGTGCACAGACCGTCGTCGGATAAAAGAACCGCAGGTGATAAAAAAATTGGTTTGGAATGTGGACAAGAACGGACAAAAGTGTGTAAGAGAAGTGGGTCGTGGTGTGTTCGAACCCGGATAGAGTAGATGATTGTGTGGTGTGTGTAATAATGTATCAGCAGAGGCGTAGCCAAAGGGTGGTTGGGAATGGGCTGGAGTGGATATGGGGTGTCGGTATGGGAGTGGGGGAGGAGGATGGGTGGTATTATTAAACACCGAACCCCGTTTTATGAGATAACATTCATACAATTTGGAAACAAAGATTTATATGTCAGCTAAATAGAATTTTAAAAAAATGAGAGGTATCTATTTCTCACTCTCAGAAATTCAAACCAATGTATTCCACTGACGAATTTAAACATATAAGCCACAAACAGTATGTTGCACGATTTATTGCCTGGCTGTATCTCGTCAGGTGGCGAAATATGCCAGGCAACAAATCGTGGAACAAATTGTTTGTGGCGTTTGTGTGTAAATATATCTCTCTCACTCTATCTGTCCGTCCATTCGTACAAATATCTCGCTCTCACTCCATCCATCCATCCATCCATCCATCCATCCATCCATCCATCCATCCATACATCCATCCATCCATCCATCCATCCATCCATCCATCCATCAGTGCGTACAGCTATCTTTCTTTCTCACTCTGTCCATCCATCCATGTATCATCTATCCATTCGTGCATCCATCAACGCATCCATCCATCCATACATCCATCCATCTATCCATCCATCCTTCAATCCATACACCTATCTCAGAACACTAAAAACACCAGACGGAAGGTGCCTTCTAAGGATTAAAACAAGAATTACCATGTCACAGCACGCCTTTTAATGCCATTAGACGTAGAGAGTCATGATCTTTTGGACATGAGAAGAAAAGAACCGGAGAACTTGGTGACAACCGGCAAGATTGAGTAGTACATAAAGAGGAAACGGCAGAAAGATAAATAGCTAGACGGTTCGGACAAATGGCACACACGAGACAAGAACACAGAGCTGATCCACGACTCTGGTGATCGTGTGAGATGGCTAAACCTGACAGCCCACGCTTATCGGTATGGCACACGATATTACTACATGAAAGTCAGTGTGTTCATCTTATTTTCAATTTCATATATTTGCTTTTGTGTCATAGTCTCTTAATGCTCTTTGACCTCTTCGTTGCTAAGGCCAGTCGCATTCTGTCTAGTTTCAGACAGAACCTGTGTTTGTTGATCTTACATACACGATCTTATTACTTTAACTACTCGACTGAGCTGAGTTGAGCTAAGATCCGACATCATTGCACTAAGGACATTCCCACACACGCTCGGTCCCCTCGATCAAAAGTCAGCGAAGAGTCACACTGCTAATGGTTCCTACTGCCATCTGACTGAAAATTCTCCTAGTCTTCCCTCTCAGTTTTGAAATTCGTTCAGAGCCCCTTCCGACACCCCCACCACATTAACTACTTTATTGTGAGGCCCAACCCTATGCTACCAGTTTAAAACTTGGACATTATCCAAATCACAATTTCACAAAATCAACACCTGCGAGATGAGGTGCCCGAGGAGTACTACCAACGCAACAATCCGAGACCGAGTAAGAAATGTTGTTATCAGACCCACCGTGAGATCAACACCTTGTGCCACATTTATTGAAAGACAGAAGATCACGTGGTGTGACCATCTCTTAAGAATGCAACACCATCAACTACCATCACTGGTCTTACACCATAGATCTGCGACGAGAGCAAGAGAGGACGCTCGAGAAGAAAATGGATGGACGACATCAAAGGCATCGTACAATCACACGGAATGACACTATCCAGTGCCAACCATCGGGCGCTGGAGTTCCAATTATTTCTTCCCACGACTCTTGACGACAAAAGTGGAAGATGATGATGATGATGATGATGATGATTGTGAGGGAGCAGCGGTAGCGTAGAGTCTAGACGATCCCCTGATGCCCTAGTGGTCAGGTGTCGATCCGCATCGGGCGAATTAAAATGTTAAAAATTGACTGTGGGTGCCAGGTTGACCTTCCAGGTTGACCTTCCAGGTTGACCTAGCCTCAGCAGGGTGCCAGGAAATGTTGTGGAGCAAACGCGACTGCTGTGACACTGATCACATCACCTGTCGATTGGTCATACAAAAATATGATTTAAGCACTACATACCCAAAGCCACTTCACTCGTGTAAAAGTGTCTATTACTACTTGGTTTACCGAAGACAGACATGCTTCGGGCAGAGTGCCAGGCCTTGTTAAGTTGAGCTGAGCTGAGCTGAGTTGAGTTTTTGAGTTGAGCTGAGTTGAGTTGTTGAGTTGAGCTGAGTTGAGTTGTTGAGTTGAGCTGAGTTGAGTTGTTGAGTTGAGCTGAGTTGAGTTGTTGAGTTGAGCTGAGATGAGTTGTTGAGTTGAGCTGAGTTGAGTTGTTCTGTGTTGAGTTGTTGAGTTGAGCTGAG
>OY992895.1:80736281-80738781 GCA_963921405.1 Cepaea hortensis | reverse complement strand
TCTGTATTTATAGCCCTAACAAAAAGACCAGGAGCAATTGAATGCGAAGATTTTCGTACGATTAACCTCATAAACCATGTAACTAAGCTTCTACATAGAATTAAAATGAGAAGAACAAGAAAGAAAATAAAAATGGAAATTGGTGAAGAACAGTATGGATTTGTCGAAGGAAAGGGTACAAACAATGCAATATATACATTACGGACACAATTAGAAATATCAATAGAGACACAGAAAGACATATCTTTGTGCTTCGTAGATTATACTAAGGGTTTGAGAAAGTAAAACATGATGAAAATATTACAATTTTGGAAGATATTAACAATGATAAGAAAGATCGCAGAATAAAAATAAATATTTACTGGAACCAAGTAACAGCAATTAAAATGGAAAATAAAGAAGGATTATGATCAAATAAGGTACGACGGGGCTGTGTTTTGTCACTGGAAATCTCCCTATATAGCGAAGTAATAATGAAAGTGATCACAGAGAAGCCAGGAATGATGTCCGGCGGTTATAATATAAACAATATACGCTATGCAGATGACACAGTATTGATTGCGGATTACGCAACGATCTACAACAATTGTTGATCATTGTGGTAACAGAGAGTGCCAAGAAAGGACTCTCCTTGTATATCAATAAAACAATAACAATGGTGATATCAAAGAGAAAGATGACACCCAAATGTGAAATAGATATAGAAGAGAAAATTCTTCATTAAGTGGATAGTTTTAAATTCCTAGGGACATTTATAACATCAGATGGAAGATGTACGACAGAGATCAAGAGAAGAATAGGGCAAGCAAAAGCTGCATTTAAGAAAATGAAGAATATCTTATGCAATAAATCACTATCATTGAATGTAAGAAAGAGAGTGGGGAAGCGCTATACAGAAGCTGTTTTCCTGTATGGATGTAAATCTTGGAATGTACATGAACAAATTAGGAAGAGATTGGAAGCAGCAGAGATGTGGTTGAGAATAACGTTGCGAATTCCTCGGACTGCCAAAAGAAACTAACAACGATTGCCTGAAACGGGCTAATAAAACTAGAACATTGCATGCGGCAAGAAGAAAGAGACGAACATCTTTCTTTTGTCACGCTATGAGAAGAGAGACACTGGAGAACATCGTGACAACTGGAAAGATCGTAGGAAAGAGAGGCAGACCAAGACAAATGATGCTGGATGGATTGAGACGGTGGCATGGAGGAATATCAAGAGCGGAGATGATACAGAGACAGAGACCCGTGGAGAGTTATGAACGCTTACGCCAGCTGGCATGACACTTGATAATACGTATATATATATACATACATATATATATATATATATATATATATATATATATATATATATATATATATATATATATATATATATATATACCGCTCTGCCTTTCCTTTGTTCATTGTCCTTCAGTCTTGATAGTTGTCACCAAGTTTTAAAGTTTATTTCGTTTCGTCTCATAACATGCCCAAAATATCTTCACTGTCTAAGTTCTCTATCCAGTTTACGGTTTTAAATTATTTCGCGTAGGACTTGCTCATTGGTTATTCTGTCTGTCCATGGCAGTCTTTGCATTTCCCCCAGAAACCACATCTCCACAGCCATTAGATGTTTTTCAGCATGTCTGCTTATTGACCACGTCTCCATCTATACTCAAAAGTTCTGTGTAGCTTTTCAACACTCTTTGTCTCGTTGCAGTCAACATCATTTTATTGGTCAGTATATTTTCCATCTTGCAATCGCCATAGCGATCTTTGTTCTAATCTCTTTAAGGCACCGCCAATACGTTATGACTACTCCAAGATAATTGTACCAATTCACTTGTTTAAGAACATTCCAATACACCCGTATATTACATTGCTGTAATTGTTTCGTCTTAATGACGAAGATAATCTGTGTCCTCTTTCAATTTAATTCTAACCCTAGTAGTTCACGGTGTCAATAACCGAATGTACTGAATGCTACAGATCCTGTTCGTTATCAGCAAACAATACTGTATGATGTGAATATTTAATATAAACGATGTTGTGCCAAGACAAGTAGGAAGTTTTCTTAAGGTCGTCCCAATTAGAAGTACTGACCCGTTTCGTTATTCCACATCCTGTTTTCAATGTGTTTAAAGAATCTGTGTATGTGTTACTGTGTGTGCATGTGTGTGTGTGTGTGTGTGTGTGTGTGTGTGTGTGTGTGTGTGTGTGTGTGTGTGACAGGAAGCACGTGAATCGACATTTTCAAATTACCTGTTGTGTTTGTCTTTGCACAACTGTAATCTCTGTAGGACACTAAGATATGCATGTGGTGATGATGATGTTGATGATGATGGTGAAAGTAATGATAATGATGATGATGATAGTGTTGATGATGTTGATGATGGTAATGGTGATGATGATGATGATGATGATGGTGTTGATGGTGCTGCTGATGATAGTGATGACCATGACGATGATGATGGAGATGATAATGATGGTTTTGATGATGGTAATGATGATGT
>OY992895.1:80708781-80731281 GCA_963921405.1 Cepaea hortensis | reverse complement strand
CACACACACATCTCTCACCTACTCACACATCACCCACCCATAGCCACACATGCCACCCACCACACCCCCCACTCACGACACATCCCCCACTCATCCCTCCACCCACTCACAGATCCCGCCACCAACCCAGACATCTCGCACCCACCCACACACACACACACACACACACATCCCTCACCTATCCTCAGGCATCTTTCCACCAACTCACACATACCTCAATCCACTCAAGCTCACCCGCACACACATTCTCCACCCACCCACCCACCACCCTCCAACCACACACACATACCCCTCACATACGCACACCCTGCACCAACACACACATATCCCTCACCCACTCACAAATCAACCACCCATACCCACACATCTTTCCATCCACACACACATTTTCCCGCCCACCCACACATTTCACAACCACCCACACACCCTAACAACCACACACACATCCACTACCGACACACATTCTCCCACAACACACACATCTCCCACTCAAACACACATCCCCCACATACACATCCTTACCTACCAACACCCACATATCCCCCACCCGCCAATATCCACACTTCCCACTACTCACCAACACCCACGCAAACACACCAACCTAAACACACATCCTCCTCCCACACATCCCTCACTCACCCACACCCATACTCACATCCCTCCACCCACCAACTCACTCATCTCCACACCCACCTACACATCCCCCACAAACACACACATCCCACACCTTCCCACCCACCCACTCACATCCCCACCCGCACACATCTCCCCACCCACACACTTCTCCCATACTCCAACACACCTCTCCCACCCACCCACGCACCTCCACAATCCACACATAAATCCCTATCCGCACAGTCCCTTACCCACACACAAACACCGACCAACACACACATCCCCAACCCATACACCTCTTCCATTCATATACACATCTGCCACACCCATCCCCCAACCCATACACACATCCCTCACACTCCCTACACACGTCCCCACCCACACATCCACACCCCACGCACCAATACCCACCCACTCACACACATCCCGCGCCCATACTGGCACCCCCACCGACCAACTCACATTCCCACCCAGAAACATCCCTCATCCACACACATATTCCCCACCCACCCACCAACACATCTCTCCACCCACCCACCCAGCCACACACAATTCCCCCACCCACACACAATTCCCCCACCCACATACACATACCACCATAAACACATACCCCCACCCACAAACAAAAAAGTCGCTTAAAAGTCGACAGGGTCGACTTCATTGCACCGGGTTTTATCCCATATGGTTCGGTCTCTTTCCGCAGCGCGGAAAGCGTCGCACAAAGCACGAACTCCGTAACTCTAGCGATGACCCACAGGAGTCTCCGAAAAATTTAATTCGTGAACCGAAGGACGCGGCCCGGAATCGAACTCACAACCTTCGGAGCCCGAGTTAAACGGCTGGACCACTTCGCCACAGAGACTCCTCCCCCCCCCCCCCCCCCCACCTACAAACCCATGCCCCAACACAAACACAGTCCTCACATCTAGACACACACATAATACTTCAAATAATCACTGAAGCTAATATGAAATAGTTATAAAGAGTTATAAAGAGACTGCTTATGATATAATTAATTAAAGTATTACTGTTTATTACAGAATGAGTCAAAGAAATACTGTCAATTATAGAGCAAATCCAAGTTATACGGTTTATTATAGAGCGAATCAAAGTTATACTATTTGTTATTGAAAGTGTCAAAGTAATACTATTTGTTATTGAACGAGTCAAAGTTATACTATTTGTTATTGAACGAGTCAAATTAATACCGTTTATTATAGAGTTAATCAAAGTAAAACTATTTGTTATTGAACGAGTAAAAGCAATACCGTTTCTTATAGCGTGAATCAAAGTAATACCGTTTATTATAGAATGAATCAAAGTAATACCGTTTATTAAAGCGTGAATCAAAGTATAACCGTTTATTATAGAAAGAATCAAAGTAACTACTGCCTGGGTCCGACAGAATTAACCTATAACCTTTAACCTACTACAGATACTACGACGAAGGCGCCTATATTCTGACGGTCATCTCTGCCCTGATCATAACAAACATCGTCTACGAGAACTTCATCAGCAAGCACATACCCCGGGTGCAAGCATCTTTAGTGGGGTGCTGGACCACACCTGGCTCCCGGAGGTTCAGAAATGTACTGCGATAGTAGGTGCCCAGTTGTCTTTCACTGTCTTACATTTTTAAGCTGAAGGTGAAAGCGAAAGGATAAGATTGCTCCCTTTTAGAATTCCGTTGCGCTGATGGCGAGGCAGGGCGTTCAGTTCAATCACCGGCAATAAGTTGGATTTAAACGTCGACTTGTCGTTCAGAAAGCAGCACGCATACTACTGAATATAAAATTACCCAGAAAATCACGGGGTTGACGGCAACCTTCCCGTAAAGAACATAGTGCTCATAGAAGCAGACGAACCAAGCAGGGATTAGTTAATTATTTTCATATCCTTTACAGGACGTTTGCGTCAACACCAGCATTGTTTGCTGTTGTTGATGTCTTAGCAAGTTTACGTTCAGTAGTTTGCCATTGCTTTCTGAACGACCGGCACCTATACCATTTACGTAATAAACCTGTTTGCTACAAAATCTCGTGCAGCTGTGTTTCGTACGCGTGTATACGGGATCACGAACCGCGATCGTAAGTCCTTCGCCACGGAGGTCTACAAGCAGCAAGGAAATCTTTGGGTTCTTATCCTATTTACAGGACATTGCAGTCAACATCAGCATGTTTCAGGTGCTGTTGATGTCTTGGCAAGTTCTACGTTCAGTAGTTTGCTTTCTGAACGACCAGCTCACATACATTTCCGTAAGAAACCAACGCGACGCGATCCGCTGCCGAACCTCGCGTAGCTGTGTTTCGCACGTGGGTATACGGGATTACGAACAGCTTCCTTAAACTCTTCGCCAGGGAGACCGGCAAGCAGGGATTAGAGGACGCAAATATTTCGGACATTTTACCTTCCTTTTACTCTCAGGGGATGGGCGTGTCCGGGTCATGAGCCCCGGACGCGTTGACACCTGTTTACCTGCATGCGTATATGCTTGCTTGCTTGTGTTCGTTGGCTTGAGCTCCAACGCGAAGTCCTGTATGTCGGATGAAGACATCCTGTTGTCCAACATCAGTGTGATGTCATACAGGACCTGAGTTTTGCGTGAGTATCCGTTGTCCCATGCTGGCTTATTGGTGTGCAGACTGGTGGTTCCTCGCCTTACAGGCAGACACTCTCCGACTTCGGAGGAATCGGCGATCCTACTGACTTTAGCCAGGACCCTGAAGGGACCTGTTGCCCAGGACGCTCGACGAGGACGCGTCAATAGGTCTTGGCCAGTATATAACCCGGCCCTGGTGCCTTGGAAACACCTCTGCGTCCCGCATGCGTATATAATTACATTCATGAGGATCCGTTGGGTTCAAACCCCCGCCACACACACCGTGGGGCAAGTTTTCGATCCTCGGTTAGGTTAGAGAATTTTAAAAAAAAACATAGCATGTAGGCTACAAGGTGACCGCCATGGCAAACAACGAAATGTTATATGTCCATTGCAGAACGGTGAGATTAAACCCAACCTCGGGTTGAATTACTAAGCAAATTTACGTTCAGTAGTTTGCCATTGCTTTCTGAACGAGAATTCAACTGTAATAATGCGTGTACAGAGGATCAACAAGTAACTTCTGATGTATTCATTTTAAAACAGGCTTTATTTGTTCATGATGGCCGATACAAAATCCAAGTACAAATTAATCGTGATGTTGTCTTCTCTTCTCTCGTCCTTGGTGGTAACTACCCAACAACCAGCTACATCACGACTTGAGCATCCTTCTTACTGTTCTATATGGATGCTCAAGCGTGCTGTAGTCTTGCACCCCTAAGCTAATACCAATATGATATTCATTCTGCTACACCTCCCTGTCTTTTAAAAGACTTTTCTTCTTCAAAAGTCTTAACTCCTAACCCCTTTATCCTACACCTTCTCTCCTTACCTCCCATAATTTCTCTAAGCCGCCCCAAACTAATTCTATTTTAGGTGAATATTTCCTTCCAATTGTACCACATAGCAAACCACTATGAAGTTATATTTCTTCTTCGTTTCTGGCTCTTCAAAGTTTCTTTACAAAATATATATATATCATAAGAATGGCTCGTATCAGTCGTTATCGTACACTTGACATTATGAAATTTCTCATTCACACAACACAGGATAGACAGAAAAGATGTAGTCAAAAAAAAAGTAAAGAAGCGGTGCGCACCCAATTTATGAAAAGTATAAGGAAATAGTCAACACAATCACATTTACCTCTCTTGCCAACGAAAAAACTTTTGTAAAAAGTTTTTAAAAATATATCTTATGAAATACATCTCTGTTCACTATAAATTAAGTTGATCTAAGTTTTCTTTTATATACTCAACATTTATATTGCCATCCACACCCTTGTCTATATTTCACTTATCTCACCTTCAACTATGAACCAATGTTCATATTCCATGAACATTTTAAATTAATTAACGCTGTTTTTTTACAGCTCCTAAATTTCCCCCTCACATCCCATGACACGCCTCCTTGTTTATCTATTCCATATACCCAACCTTATATTCTGCCATTCACAGCCCCCTTTTTATCTATTCTCTATTAACCAACTATCATATCGTTACTCATAATATGGTATCCAATCCATATATCTTCAATTAATGCTGACTTTAATGCAGCTCCTATTTTAACTTTCCCATAACCATCTCCGGCATATGTTTCTAATACTTCATAGCCATATCAACCTCTTTATGCTGATTATCACAGCAACAGAATATACCCATGAACATATTATTCGTAAAGATAATGTGTCTCTCTACTAGTCCTCAGTAGTTTATTACTATTTTCTGAACGAAGGGTTCTATATAAAGTCCCGTGTATTGTTTTTATACTGGACAAAATCATAACTGTTTATAATTTAAACTCAACTTAACTGATTTCTAACATATTTATAAACAAGGTAATTCTTATTTAACACACAAGACAATTCACTTAACTTACGAGTTAAGCGAAATTAAATCACAACAGGACATCATACCCCCCCCCCCCCCCAAGTTTTTTTATACATCATTTATGTTTCCCCTCATATCAATTAAAGGTATTAACTCATTCAAAGAGAAACATATTTTAAAATAATATAACATACATCCTATCTATTGTTAGTCTCTTTTATGGACTAACAATAACTTATTTATCTATTTAAGAAAACTCAAGAAGTGAAACCATAAAATCAATTGGCAATAATATTACAGTAAAAAAAATATACCTCACTCGAATTTACATCCATATTAGTTATCTTAATACCTAATTATGTCTATTCTTCAAGACAACTCATTATAAGTATCAATAGAACCCTTTTCTATAACAAATGTGTCATATACATCCTCAAGTATCATTTTCCTTTTTAAATCATGAAATTTATATCTTGCTATCTGCAGTATTTTCTATCCATTTATTTCCTACGTTTCCATTTCCTCAGTAACTCCAAGTTCCTTTGAATAAGTGCTATCTCCACATCAATATCTTCTTCTTCGTATAAAGTATTACTTTCTTCCATACTACTATTTGATTCTGAATTTTCATCCATTTCTTCTTCATCTGTATGTCTATTACTAGCAGCTGCCAATCTTTTTTTTCTATACCTCCATTTCCTCATATCCAATCTAATCTGTCTATATATTACAGATAGCATACAAATCAAAAGGTCCATTATGGCCCTATCACTCAAGATCTCCTCATCACCTAACATAACCAAATTTCCCCCATACCTCACTCAAAAGACTCCTTAGTAATCTCGCCGAAGAACTTCAGCAACCCAGTAATGTCCATTTATTATGGGCATTTCATCTAAAACTTCCACTTCCAATTTATGCCGTTATCAACAGCTATAAAATACCGCCACTGATCTCATGTCTGTGACCTTCTAACCCCTCACTGCTTACAATCAACGTTATTCTTTCTCAGTCCATATATCATGGACCCCCCAAAACCACATGGCATTTTATCTCCACACTGACACTGTTCATTTCTCATTAACACCCTTACAATTCTTTTACTATTGTACTGATATCCACAGTATATAATTATTATTCGGAGTCAAACATGGATTCAATTCATGTTTTACTAATTGCCTTCACACTGTCTGGCACAGCACGTTACTCACTATCTTTCACTCCTCCTCCTATTTATCGGGACTCTATCAAAAACAATAAACAACACCACACATAACTAACGAGAAATCTCACTTCGACTGGGCAAACCATATTCTCTCAATTCTCTGTATCAAGCATTCTTGCTTCGACATGCTTCTGCCAAGAATACTAAATTTGTTTTATAAAACGTCATTCAGAATGTTAACGCTCTTTCTGTCAGCTTATCATAACATTTCCATAAATTCCGTCTAACTTCAGACATTCCATACAAAAGACATCACTCCTTTCAGTCATCAGCCACTCTTCGCATATTCACACGGCATTCGTATTTTATGTTTTCACAGACAGTGATACACAACCTCGCTCTCATCTCACTACTATTCTCGCATCGCGACAACCTTACGTGCCTATACTTCAAAAAAAAAAAAAAAATTTAGACGCCAATTCAACACTCCAGCAATCACTCACCACAGTCTAAGCGTGTCGATCTCCTCTACACACATTGACTCAAGATATCTCAACCGCACAACTATTACCAAACGCTTGACAACATTTTATCCATGTATTCCACTTAAACGGCGTTTCAAAGCCTCACTCCTACTTTACTCATCACGACGAACACCTGTTTGCTTACAGTTATACTCACGTACGGACAACGCATAACCTGACGAATTACTCAACAGGACTTTCACAATTCTACTGCTTTCTTATTTCATTCAATCATCATAATGCCACTATCCTCCGTCCTACTTAATTCTCAACGTCAAACTACTCTGACGGTCAACTACTCACTCACTTTATCTTAACTTCCTCATCACTTCTTAACAATGATTTACTTCTTCGCGCTATTTTCAGTTGCACTATCCTATCGGTGACTATTCTATGACTCCTTTATACCTCAAAACAACCTATGCAATACATCAGTTCTCGACATCACACATTACTTGCAGTGATTCTCCACCATTTTCTACCGCAACAACACATTTGAGTCTAAATTTGAGCCTCATCAAACTTGAATTACCCCAAGCTCAGTTACAAAATGCTCAAATCTGCTCGTATCGGTTATTTAAATACAACCATGGTCTTACCGATTTCATGAGACGTCTAGCTTTTTCCAGCGACGCTTCAGCTGTTTGCTGTTTTTGTGTTCCACTTTCTACTAGGCAAACATCTTTCTTTTTGGGAGTATCTTTCTCTCTCTCTCTTGGTATTCGTCTCCTAGCCTTCACTACTTTTCTGTCATATATACTGGTATCTTCTTCCAAAGAGTCACTAACTAAAAATGTGTCTGCTTGCCCACCAGCAATCATACCGTACGAGGAAACATCACGCTTCGAGTCAGGATTTGCTCGTAGTGCAATTCTCTCATTCTCTGAATCATCAGTATCTATAGTTGTTTCAGCATCACGGTATTTACTATAATATTCGGCGGTAGAAATATCTTCTCCATAACCTGAACTCTCACACCCAATATTTCTACACCATTTAGGGATTAATTTAATGTCTATAGCTGAGGAACTTGACATACCAGTCGTCGTACCTCTATTAAATATCATACTATGCGTATTTCTTTCTGTTATACTTTTCCTCACCTGTCTTTTAACATCTTTGGTACTTGTCTGCCTGTCTTCTGTCTTGGGTTGTTCAACCACTGTACCAGTGTCTCTCTTTGTCACTTTATCAATCGACGTCTGAGTACTCTTTTCTACACTACTGCCTGGTTGCGTCTGTGTCTCTCTTTCTTGTTTGACACAAAAGACTGAAGATACCTCCTGACTACCCAAAATCTTATCTGTGTTTCTTTCTCTGTTACTCAACTTTGCTACCGAATATCGCAACTGTCTGATCTGAAACCAGTTCTCTGGCAAGGCTTTTGCGTTTTCACTCTTTGAAGGCCAAGACCACTGTTTCCTTTTCTCACCATTACTAATTCCTATATGTCTCTGTGTCTCACTCTTATCTGCTTTCATATGTATATGGTTAATAACTTTAGAATTGTAACCACACCGGTTATCATTCCTATTGACCGGCTGCTTGTCTACACCATAATATCTCATACCTGTCGCGTGCTCCGTGGCGTCTGTCTTTTTATCACTTTTATTATAGACGAAATTCTATCTACGTCCATTTTTAAGCTGTCCATCAACTCTGTCACACGTCCTAACTTCTTATAAAAGATTTCCATTTCAATTTTGTACCCAATAATTCAATATAATATAATAATATGTTAAAGTCTAATAATATGTTAATTAAACTTATAATCTTCTAATACCATAATATTAAATTTATACTTTACAAGCGTTGTCTGTCCAAGATAGTTCATTGCCTGTAGTTAGACACTCGTCGAATGGTTCTCAGGTTTCGCTCTCGTATGCTAAGACTGATAGGCACGTTATCTGGCACCCGAGTACTTGAACAAGGATCGACAAGGCTCGATAAGGCTCGATGTCAACAATCATCGACTGTGATCAGAGGACAGCACTGGCCAGCCCTCTGAAATCATCCATGAACGCTAGTGTAGAGCAGCGGCGTTATTCAGGCAACGAACAGACTGTGTGACAACGATTCAACCGCCTTCTCCAATCAACGACGCAAGTTGTATCTCCAACATTCCTCGTACATATCAGGCTTCTCCACTTTCACTTTCACTTTCAGCCCCTGGTCGGGCCCCTACCAGACTTGCAGTTTCATTTCATCCTAACAGGGCTCTTCAAGGCGTCGGCTTGAAAGCGAGTCCAGCTCGATAGAACGATTTAATTTGGGTCTTCTCTTCAGCAGGTCGACACCCTGTTAAAATGTTCGCTTTTGTTGAAAACATTTTGATTTGCTGGAGTTCAAGATGAGCGAACATAACTGTATTTTCGCGTAATTTCCAATTGAAGGAGCAATAGGGTTGACCTAAAACAAGCTCTCATTTTTCTTCAGTTCTCAAAGTCAATATTAAATGAACATAACAAAAGGAAACAGCTCCTTTAAACCAATTCTCTATTGAATTCGAGTTGTTTATAGCTGTCTTGAGATTTCTTTGCTAGTATGTAAATGTGTGACCTTCAACACAAGGTTACTTAACGGCTGTAATAATGCAAGTCAAACCTCACAGCAATTCGACAAACATCACGTTGCTTCAAATATTTCTGACGAAAAACAGCTTGATAAAACTCCACAGTCATAGGCAATCATGTTATGTAGATGACTCCATTCAAAAATCTTGATATGTGTAAGTTTAATTTAGGTAGTCTGAAAAACGCTTAAATTTTGACTTTGATTCAATTATAGTTGGTCCGATTTTGAACTTTTTCTTTCTTTTATTTAATGAATGTCTAAAATTTTGTTCGTACCTCAACAAGTTGGTTGGTCCACTTTAGCATGCGGCATGTTGACATTTCGTACTTCACGTTGTTCACGCGACATCCAAGTAAAAAATCGAATCCTGTGTGCGGCTCCATTTCTCCATCTTGTAACAATGCGTGTACAGAGGATCAACAAGTAACTTCTGATGTATTCATTTTAAAACAGGCTTTATTTGTTCATGATGGCCGATACAAAATCCAAGTACAAATCAATCGTGACGTTGTCTTCTCTTCTCTCGTCCTTGGTGGTAACTACCCAACAACAAGCTACGTCACGACTTGAGCATCCTTCTTACTGTTCTATATGGATGCTCAAGCGTGCTGTAGTCTTGCACCCCTAAGCTAATACCAATATGATATTCATTCTGCTACACAACGTTGAAGTCTAAGTGACTGGTCTGGGAGTTAAACCCACTACCCCGGCGCCAGCGAACCGGAAGTTTAACCGCGAGCGCAACTTCTATGGCATTCGAATTCTATTCCCCGGCAGAGTAAAAAAAAAAGTCTTAACGTACAGATGAAAACAAACAAGCATAAATATCTACATAAACACAACATGTCTACTTGCAAACCTACTTCGAGACTTATATGGTGTCTTACTTTCTGCATATTGAAATAAATCATGGACAATTTCGTAATACCAATTGAAGTAAAAAAAAGAGAGACTCAAATGTAAATGAGAGCGACGTTCTGTCGAGAACACGCTGTTGTTGTTGTTGTTGTTGTTGTTGTTGTTGTTGTTGTTGTTGTTGTTGTTGTTGTTGTTGTTTTTCCATCAAGAATGATGATGACCATTCATTTCACCCAGCTGGGTTGAAAGTATGGAGCTTTGAGTTCTAAGTATGGAGCCGTGAGTTCTAAGATGGCTGATAAGGCCTATTTTGGCTCGAAATTTTCTTTGAAAATGTGGACAAGGAATGCTCGACGTTCCAGGAGGAGAATCTCCGGCAGTGGTTTTTCTGTCCAGCCTTTTCGTCACCGCTCTTGCAGCCCTGATTGCTTCATAAATGACTGCACCCTTGCGTATCGATATACGCCACGAATTTCTATCTTTGGCAGCAGTCTCCCAGGCGCCATGATGAATTCGAGAACACGCAACGTGGTGATAATATACTTACGTATATTAGTTTATAAAGATTGAAACAGAATAATTTTAATGTTCTTAGATATATATATATTTACATAGCTTCTAATATATATATATTTACATAGCTTCTTATATATCTTTTCTTCCGTACACTCAGTCCTACAAAATGTGTTTGTCCTATCACTTGAGATACCCACAGCAAATACTTATGTTGTCACTTTTCTCTTCTCTTCTTCTTCTCGTCCTCTTTCTCCTCCTCTTCTTCTATTATATTAATATTATTATGATAATTACCATTGGTATTATATTTATTTATTGTTGTTGCCGTTGTTTATACATCAATACTTGACCTACTTCTCTCACCCCCACCCAGCGGCCTGTATATAGCCCTATTTACAGGCACCTGTGTGTACCTGGGAGTCGACGTACTCAGCACGCACCCACAGAACGCCCAGGCTCTCATTGGAATTGCCGCCCTGATCCTCGTGTGTTTCGTTGGCTCGTTCAAACCTAGTAAGGTATCGTCATTTATGTCCTAACTCAGATAGTTCATTACAGCACAGCCAGTCGCGGGTGTGACTCTGTATATTTGCAAGATGGATAGCCACAATTTTAGAAAGCAACAAGCTAAAATCAATGCGCTCTTTCAATGGCAGTAGGTGCGAGGGTACCGGTCTCTATGGCTAAGGGCTTGCGAACGCGGTTTGTGAGCCCGTATACCCGGGTTCGAAACACAGCGGTGCTGGTTTTTTCGAAAAAGGTATAGGAGCCAGTCGTTCAGAAAGAAATGGCAAACTACTGAGCGTAAAATTTGCCCAGGAATCACGAACAGCGAAAATGCTGGGGTTGACTGCTACTCCTGTGAAGGACATGCAACTTAATTTTTTTAAAGTGCGAGGGGCTTCAAATGAAAACCTTAAATTAGTTTTACTTTTGGTGAATATATTATGAAAAAGGAAAGAAGAAATGTATCATTTAGATGTGGGTACTACTGAGTTCAATGCAAGTCTATAAGCGCCGATAGAAATCCTGTAGAAAAATCTACTCTGGGGTCACTACTCGATGTGCCTGATCCAATGGTGAACAGACTATCACGCCGTTTTGAAACTTCCTACTCCACTAATACACTTGCTGGACTGACAGGCATGCATTACCATACTGGACCTTCATTTGACAATGAATTTCTATAGATGTCACCCCTTCACTGATAATAAAAATGACAACACATCGCTGCTCCACTTTGGAACAACGCAAAATGCGGCGACCATGTTTAAATTGTCCTTCTGACGTCACCATGTTCGTTTGCACCATTGTGTCATGTACTTAACACTCTTGACATCCTTAACAACAATATTGTCAGGTTTCAAGACAATGACATGGTTATTGTAATTTATATCATTTAATTCATATTTAAGCTTTTCTTCATAATATCATTTTTCCAAATTCGTAAAATAAGAATACAATCACAAATTTATAACTTTACTGGATTCACGAATACAATTTGTAACAACATATACACACGTATCTCTATTTTGCCGTCTTGTCAGACGATAGTTTGCTACATTGTGCTTCAAAAACAACATAATAACTACAATCCATGGCGGTAGCGAATGTGACTGATCAGACCTCTCCATAGGGCAAAGCCTAGGCTGAATTGCAGAGACCATGAGTTGCCCTTTCAACATAATCCCTCTCTCGGCCTGCCTAATTAACTCCAGAGGAAAGGTAACACCAATACATCTGGAACAAGACAAGCTGCAGAAACTGCGGGATCAGCAGAGCAATGTCCGCCTGTCGGAGCTCTGATCCTATACCAGTGTCTGACGGAGGCTTAGGGACTGGTCTGCCATAACATTTGTGAGGTGCTGCGCTTGGCACGATCAGCCGCTAACAGAAAGAAGTTAGCACCGTTTCCTGTCATACGGTCATATATGATTAACACCTACCAGTTATTATTGTTACAAATGAATAACATAAACAATGAATCCACAATCAATATGTTGCTTGATTTATTTCCTGGCATATTTCGTTGCATCTCGTCAGGTTATATATCATATACAGTGAATGAATGGCATATACTTTTTCTGAAATGTTGAAACACATAATCACTGATATAATTCGATTTTGTAGCATTTGTTATCCCCACGGTAATCGCAAATTTAAAATGAAATTTCTGGTTGCACAAAGGAGTCAAAGAACTATTGTCTCCGTACACCAAATCAAACATGTATTGGTGTTTGTCCATCACGAATGATGATGACCAGTGGGGTTGAAGGTATGGAGCCGTGAGTTCTAAGATGGTTGATAAGGCCTATTTTGGCTGGAAATGTTCTTTGACAATGTGGACAAAGAATGCTTGACGTTCCAGGAGGAGGATATCCTGCCGTGGTTTTTCTGTCCAGCCTTTTCTTCACAGCTCTTGCAGTCTTGGTTGCTTCACAAGTGACTGCACCCTTGCGTAATTATGTACGCCACAAATTTCGGTCTTCGGCAGCAGTCTCCCAAGTGTCATGATAAATTCCAAATGCTTTTAGTGAGATTTTCAGAGTGTCTTTAAAGCGTTTCCTCTAGCCACCTTGGAAACGTTTAACGCAACGTAGTTCACTATTTAAAAATAATCGTATAGGGAGCCTGTGATCTGGCATGCGAGTTAAGTAACCAGCCAAGCAAATCTGATTCTTCATTAGTAGAGTGTGGATACTGGGCATGGAAGCTCTTTCTAGGATCTCAGTGTCTGGGATCTTGTCTTGCCATTTAATCTTCAATAGCTTCCTAAGGCAGGCTATGTGGAAGTGGTTTAATTTCCTAGCATATCGCTGGTAAACAGTCCAGGTTTCACAGGCATATAGCAGTGTGGATAATACAACTGCTTTGTAAACTTTTAGCTTTGTTTGCAGGCTTATTCCATGTCTGTCCCATACATTCTTGTACAGTCTGCCAAAGACCGCTCTGGCCTTGGAGATTCTTCCATTCACTTCGTCGTCAATTGTGGCAGCTTGTGACACAGTGCTGCCAGGATAGGTGAATTTGTACACAACGCTTAGTCTATTGTGATCAATAGAAAAAAAAGAAGGGAGAAGAAGGAGGGAGTGAGGAGAGAGAGGAGAGAGAGAAAAGAATGATGAGGGAAATGATATAAATAGTGTGAAGCCTAAAAGTTCGTTCCTCAGTCGAACTCTGCCTACTACACACTACTTTTGATAGTAAAGAAATATGAAGAGAGAGAAGGAGAAAAAGAGGATGAGAGTGAGGGATACGACAGATGTAGGTTCGTGTCTCCGCGTGAGAACAATAGTTAATTACTATTGCACCATCAATGTCTCGTGGTGTAGGTCATCAGGTTATAGAAGAGATGTACAGCCTCACAAGGTCTCTAAACTACTCTACTTATATTACTTCAGACTGACAAGTCGAAATAAAAGGCAACTCAAACATATTTATTTCCTTCTTGAACAATAACAGAGTGACAATCTACAGCATAATCACATAAAGTAACCAGTACATGCATTGAAGACACATCTACGTATAATCGACTCCAAAAAAACAACACAATACTGCATGTCGCCACAAGGGGAGGTAGATAATGTAATAAACTATACAACCAGATGTTAGAGAAATACTACCTACAATCACCTCCTAACCGCATGAAGAAGAAGACTAAAGCTAGGAATTACACCGGCCTTTGTTTCATAACTATCTCTCCGTAGGCTTATCAGTGGTACATGTATTCAGCCCAAACACCCATTGATCCACAGATTGATCCATCAATCCATATACCCAGGGATTTAATTCGCTCCCATCCAACTTGTTCAGCGGGTAACTGTTTATTCAGCTATGCCTGGTTTATCCAGGCGACTCCAGTTTACCCAGACGATGTCTGAAACATTATAAAACAATACCCGTGAGTTTTATGTCACTATCAACCTTAGTCTTTCACTACCTACAAAGTCCTTACCAGCTATTGCTTCCCTATCTACGCTAGTATCAATATATCTTAGCTATAACATAAATTAAGAACAGTATTTTAAACACAGTAATTTATCGTTTATATATATTTAACTAATATTATTATCGCCTATTTCCCGACGCGCCGCCTACAGCCAACATTAAGTATTTAACCATTTACCGGAAGATTTGAACTCGCGGCCTGTACCACGCCAGGCCAGCCTTAACTACACCTTAGCTACACAACCGCAGAAGCGCGACCTCCTTTCACCTATGTCCAGCGAACAAAAGACAACATTCCTTCCTGTGTCCGTCCCGTCTCCAGCTGACGATCTCACCTATTGTCTGGTTGACCTAGTGATCGCGAGTGCCTTGCCATCTTCTTCTGCCGTCTGCTGTGTTTGGTCGCTGTGTTTATTTCCTTGCAATACTGCCATCTCTGCGTATTTAAATGCCGTGTTGACCCGCCTAGTTATTATTAATCTTTTAGTTCAATTACTTAATTTACATGCACATTTACAGTTTATCCACACTCTGCTTATCTCTCCGATTAATATGACTCCCAACACTCTATTTCGGCCATTTAAATATAGGTCATATGCAAGACGTCGCATTCAGTCCTGATCCTTTGCCGGGTCGTGATCCATTTAGCGGGTTAACGTTCAGTAGTTTGCCAATGCTTCCTTGCTTAGACTGCTATTATAGTTAGCTAGCTAGTTAGGTGTGGGCCCTTTGCAGGACGCTGCACTCAGTCCTGACATTTGTCGGTCGTTCATGATTACGCGGTAAGTTCACCTACGGTAGTTTGCTATAGTTCTCTAAACTAAGGTACCCGATTATAATATACAATTAAACTAATTAGGTCTAAGTCTTATGCCAACTTACATTCAACTTCTGCCATCCAGTGGGTTTTCTGGTCGTCCTTCTGGGTTTCATATCTGAAATACGATTGCTTTCTTCAACCTCTCGTTTGTCGTGAATCCCACTTGACCTTTCCAATCATGTTTGCCATTAGTCTCCTGTGTGATTCCGATCGCAGAGTTTCCCGTGTGATTCCGATCGCAGTCTGGCTAGTGGTTGTCCTATTTGACGTTTAGCCATCTACTGCAACTAACGAGCGGTCTTCTTTAGCCAACAGTCCTTCTCAAATGGCTTGCACGCCATTTTGTGATCCTCGGAATTTGCGTTCCACTCCATCAGATTTATCTATCTGGAATAAACGGTTCACAGATCCTTGACCATCCTACTTTACTTCGGCAGTCCAGACGAAACCGTGATATATGCATCCTTTCCGTCTTTAATACTGCCTCTCCATCTTCCTGGACACTAAACAGCCTGATATATAGACATAACCATTGCTGGAGTTCCAAACTCACACTTCCTCCTGGGCTGGGCGACCGCCCAGCCCTCGGATCTGCTGCTACCGCACTCTTGCTCGTTCCACACTCTCTCGACTGACTGGATCCAAAATATATATCACCTCTCTAGTTGGCGCCTTTCTTGAATCACGTGACGTCGCTGTCCCTTGTCCTCCAATCAGTACCTCGCGTACCCTGCTTAATTTGCATACTACCATCATATCATTAACCCAAATCTACATTGTCTCTGACGTTCATGGTCCTGAGTTTATCGTCCTTGTTTGAGTTCATGCTCTTTAAATTAGATTTCCCAGCTCAAGCACGTTCCCACTGCTATAAATCTGCCCCTCCGTTGTATTTCTTGCCCAAACTGACAGTTCCCGACAAAGCCTATGCTAAGTTTGGCTTCATGTTTCCTGAATTTCTCATTTCACTAACAACTAAAGGTAAACCGTCGGTCAGCGGGCTGCACTAGAGTCATTGCCCGACCACTCACTAATTTCGAACTTACTGGTCGGTGAACTCTTTGTCGAACCAAAAATATCCCAGTTAATGCTTTCCAGTAAACTCAGGCGCCTAGAGACAATGAAAGCATACTGTCTCACTATGAACATTCACTGTGATATTCGGCACGATTTGATTAATCGCTGGAGCTGGCTGGTACATAACTACAGTCTTCTCCAAGTTGATATTGAGCCCAAAGTTGGCACAGGCATGTCAGAAAGCTAAAACATTATGTTGCATGTCCGCTTCTGAGTTGGCATACAGAGTGCAATCATCAGCAAACAGGAGCTCTCTGACGGTGTCTCTGTCAATTTTGGTTTTAGCTTTCAGCCTTCTGAGATTGAACAACTTTCCATCCATGCGGTAGTTGATGTCTATTCCAGTGTCGTTGGTTTCGAAGGCATTCGACAGCATAGCTGAAAACATTAGGCTGAACAGTGTTGGTGCCAGGACACATCCTTGCTTCACTCCATTGGTGACAGGAAAGGGCGCAGACAGCTCACCATTTTCCTGTACTCTTGCCTGCATGCCATCATGAAATAGCCTCACTATTTGGACAAACTTTTGTGGACAGCCATATTTCGCCATAATATCCCACAGTCCTTCTCTGCTGACTGTATCAAAAGCCTTGGTAAGGTCAATGAAAGTGGGGAACAACAGGTCATAAAACTTTGAGCTCGGCCATCCCGCAATACCTCCTTAATAGCAGACATAAAGTTAATAAAGGAAAGACATTTCGCTTATTGTATTCGTAGGACAGTAAACGGCTGCTCAGATACACCAAGACAATAGCAATTACGCTGTTTCAGCCAAGTTTGTGCAAACAGAAAGACTATCATGTGAAAGACTAAACTGATGAAGATGCTGATGGAATTAATGTTGAAGACGATAATGACAATGAGCATGATGATGACGATTGGAAGGTAATATGATGCTTTTGAAAGCGATAATGATGATGATCGTAATGATGACGTGAAACCGCTAATGATGATGTTAACAGTGATGAAGATGATGTCTATGAAGATTTCGATGATGACGTGAATACTGTAATGCTGATGATAAATGCTGGCCGAAAGAACACGTACACTCCGAATCAATCCCGCTAGATCTGGGTTTGAGCTCTTTGGGGAGCCAACAGTCCATCAACTATGTCACAATACCTACCGTAGATACAGAAGACGAGGGGAAGTTATTAAGTCACAGAAATTTTATGAATAACTTGTTTACAATTGTGCGAACCAGAAATGTTGTGTGTGTTATTTCTAATCATAAACTTCCCTGTCTAGCAACACACTAGGTCCACCTGTCGGCTAGCTTGTTGATGCCTTCTGGGAACAAGAATTTAGGGTGTGGCCTTGAACCAGTTTTCCTTTCATCCATCATGTGCCATGCCGATAAGCGTGGGCGGTCATGTTTTGCCATCTCACTCGATCACCAGAGTCGTGAATCAGCTCCGTGTTCCTGTCTCGACCATGCCACGTGGCTAAGCCATCCAGGTATTTACTTCTCCGCCTTCCTAATGGTCTGTTCCCTTCGATCTTGCCCGTTGTCACCAAGTTCTCCAATTCATTTCTTCTCATAACATGCCCAAAAAATTTTGACTGTCTTCGTCTAATGTCTCTAATAAGTTTACGATCTTCATTTGTTTCTTGAAAGACTTGTTCATTGGTTTTTCTGTCTGCCCATGACAGCTTTCACTTCCTCCATTATCTCGTTGTCATCTGCAAACATCTGACCCCGTAATTGTTCTTTCAAGGGTCCAAACAAATGGAAATTCATTTGCCCTTAGTCTGGTATGTGTGCTGGATGTTTCAAGACCTCAAGTGTCAGAGCATTTAGTGTATCCACTGTATGCACAGCTGTATGAGGGCGGGCGTTGTCGTGAAGCAACAATATTCCTTATAAGAGAAGTCCCCGGCATTTCAATCATATTGCAGGCTTCAGTTTGTTCACTAGCATATCACTGTACGGAATACGAGTCACAGTTTCATTCTTCTGCTGAAAATGCGTCAATATAGAACTCTTTCCCCAAACAATGGTCATCAAGACATTCACAGCTGATTCCTGCGTATTTTCTTAACTGGAGACAACGGATGTTTCCTTTGAAATCTGTCTACTCATTCATACACTCTTTTCTGACTCAAATAACTGACTCCATGCTGAAGCATCATTCTTCTGTATATTTCACACCGTATGAACATAAAGACTGAAACATGTCTGGTCGGTCTTCCACGGTGCATGTCGATAATGGTACAACCATTTTGTATTTTACATTGCCCATGCAGTAACTGCTCGACCCTCACGACCCCTACATGGAATATTGCTTAAGAGCTAACTTATGTGCTTAAATAAGATTGTCCGTTGTCCATACTCTTCCACGGAATTTTAATTACAATTCCTGTTACGTAATGACTCCTGCTAATACGATCCATCTTCTATAGGTCAACTGGCACCCAGTATTCTGGGGGTTCATCCTCCAGTTCGTGTTCGCGGTGCTGACACTCCGAACTTCCGCTGGATTTCAGGCCTTCAAGTGGATTGGAGACAAGGTGTTTGAGTTTGTCAGGCTCTCCGACAAAGGGTCAGCGTTTGTGTTTGGAGACAGCTTCAAAAATACAGTAGCTGGCTTCTTCATCGATGTGAGCATCTGTTTGTGTGTATTGCTGTCTGTCTGTATTGCTGTCTGTCTGTACTCCTTTTTGCATTGCTGTGTGTCTGTATTGCTGTCAGTATGTCTATATAGCTGTGTGTCTGTCTTTCTGTGCTGCTGTCCGTCTGACTGTACTTCTGTTTGTCAGTTTTGCTGTCAGTCGGTACTTCTGTTTGTCTGTATTAATGTCTGTCTGTACTGCTATTTGTCTGTATTGCTGTCTGTCTGTACTGATGTTTGTCTATATTACTGTATGTCTGTATTGCTCTCTGTCTGTACTGCTGTCTGTCTGCATAGCTGTCTGTCTGTATTTCTGTCTGTCTCTATTGATGTCTGTCTGTACTGCTGTTTGTCTGTACTGCTGTTTGCCTATATTGCTTCTGTCTGTAGCTGTTCTTAAGTCTATATTGCTGTTTGTCTGTCTTTCTATACTTCTGTCCGCCTGACTCTACTGCTGTTTTTCTGTCTGTCTGTATTGTTGTCTATCAGTATTACTGTCCGTCTACCTGTACTGCTGTTTGTCTGCCTGCCTGTCTGTATTTGCAGACGACTGTACTATATATACTAGTCAAGAAAACCGTAGTGAATTAGAGAATTCTTTACAAAAGGAACTCGATAATCTTACTAGATGGAGCAATGAAAACCGCATGCAAATTAACATCGACAAAACCAAATCCATGCTAATAACGACCAGACAAAAACTACAGACACTAGCCATAACTGGATGACCGCTCGAACTCCGCATGGGCACGTTACCTATAGTTAATGTGAATGAACATAAAACACTAGGTCTTTTAATTGACAGCCACTTGAACTGGAGCTCTCATGTTCACGTTCTTACCAAGAAAATAGCACAAATAGTTTACCAACTTGCTAAAATTCAGCACTTCCTGGACGAAAGCACACGAAAAATATTCTATACATGCTATATCCAATCACATCTTGATTACTGTTCCACAGTTTGGGATGGTTGCCCTAAATCTAATTTAAAACGACTATGTTCTCTACAAAACCACGCTATTCGTCTGGTTTCTCTCATAAAGCACGTTGAAAGTAATAATTTGTACAGTCATCTAAGACTTCTACCACTACAAAAGCGCTTCCTTTTCAACAAAGCCAAATTAGTGAATAATTATATCTCAAAATACCCCAGAGTATCTTCTGCCGCTGATTCAATCTAATGCAATGAACAGCAAGCGCCTAAATTTGTTACATGTCTCAAAGCCTAGATTGGACCTATACAAAACATGTTTCGCCTATTCTGGTGCTCACTTATGGAATGATCTGCCTCCAGATCTGAAAACTCCAATGAGTCCCTACACATTTAACCGAAAACTCTTTCAATACTTAATCCATACCGACTATATGCCACCATAATTCATTTACTGGTATAATTGTTCAGTATAATTGTTCATTATAATTGTTTAACTATAATTGTTCACTATATATGTGTGTGCGTGTGGGAGCGAGAGAGAGAGAGAGAGAGAGAGAGATAGAGAGAGAGAGAGAGAGAGAGAGAGAGAAAGTGGGTGTCAGAGAGAGGGAGAGAGTGAATGCGTGTGTGCGCACGTGCATGCGTGTGTGTGGAGAGAGTGATTGAGCGAGAAATGGTGGGGGAATGTGTCAGTGCATGCATTCGTACGTGTATGTGTGAGAATGAGTGAGGGAGTGTATGCGTGCGTGCATGCGTTCGTGTGTATGTGTATGTGTGAGAGAGTGTGATTGAGAGAGTGAGTGTGTGTGTGTGTGTGTGTGTGAAGGATTGTGTTTTAGAGAGTGAGACAGTGTGAGAGTTGATGTGTTAGTGTGTGTGTGTGTGTGAGCGCGCGCATGCGTGTGAGTGTGTGTATATGAAAGAATACAGAGAGAGAGAGAGAGAGAGAGAGAGAGAGAGAGAGAGAGAGCTGAGCAGATGCATGTCATGTAACACGCATGTTATGTAACACGCGAATCCATATGTTTGTGTATTCTCATCTGTCATATTATCAGTTAAATACCATTTGATTTTATTATGCATAATATAAACTCATGTTCATTACTGTAGTTTGAGTGAGAGAGTCAGTGAGTGTGAATGAGAGACAGAACGAGTGAGCGTGAGAGTGAATGAGTGAACGGGAGAGTGAATGGGTGAGCGGGAGAGTGAATGAGTGAACGGGAGAGTGAATGAGTGAGCGGGAGAGTGAATGAGTGAGCGTGAGAGTGAATGAGCGGGAGAGTGAATGCGTGAGAGTGAATGAATGAGCGGAAGAGTGAATGTGTGAGCGTGAGAGTGAATGTGTGTGTGTGTGTGTGTGAGAGAGAGAGAGAGAGAGAGAGAGAGAGAGAGAGAGAGAGAGAGAGAGATCACTATTTTTACGTCACATACATTTTATGTACACATTTTTCTCCATGTTTAACATTTTTATGAGACTGCTCATGACAAGTGTCAGTGTATGTGTGTGAGTAAAGTGTGGGAGTTTGTTCATACTAGTTTCAATACTAACGTGAGACTTTTTGTATGTGTCTAGATGTGAGGAAGTGTGAGTGTATGTGGAGGATGTGTGTGAGTGTGGGGATATGTGTGGGTGGGGTGTGTGTGGGTGGGAGTATGCGTTTGGATGGGTTGGAGTGTGTGGGTTTTGGTGGGTAGTGGTATTTGTGGATGTTGGTGGGATGTGTGGATGGATGTGTGGGGGTGAAAGTAGGGGTGTTGGAATGGGTGTGGGGGATGTGTGTATGGGTGGAGGATATGTGTATGGGACGGATGCAGGGGATGTGTGTTTATGTGGGCGGAGATGTGTGGATGGTTTGAGGAAGTATGTGTGGGAGGCGGGGTTGTGTGGGTAGGGGATTGTGTTGGGTGGATTGGGGATGCAAGGGCGGGTGGGGAGAAGTGTATGGTGTGTGGGTTTGAGATATGTGTGCGGTGTGTTGGTGGGGGATGTGTGAATGATGTGTGGGTGGAGGGTATGTTTGTGGTGGTATGGGTGAAGGATGGTGTGTGGTGTGGGGGATGTGTGTGATGGGTGCGGGGAATGTGCGTATGGGTGGGGTATATGTGTGGGTGAATAGGGGATTGTGGTGGTTGGGGGAAGTATGTGGGGGAGTGTGGGTGGGAGATGTGTGTATGTGGATGGTGAATGTGTGGGTGGGGGTGTGTGAGTGGCTTAGGGATGTGTAGGTGGGTGAGGGAGTTGTATGTGTCGGGGTGGGATGTGTGAGTGGGTGGAGGATGTGTGTGGGGGTAGGGGTATTGTGATCGAGAGATGTTTGGTTGGGGTGGGTGGGTGGGGGTGTGTGGGTGCGTAGTGGAGGATGTATGCGTGAGTGAGTGTGTGTTGGTGGACGGGTAGGGAATGCGTGTGTGGGTGGGGAGAGGTGTGT
>OY992895.1:80691281-80703781 GCA_963921405.1 Cepaea hortensis | reverse complement strand
TCCCATAGCAAAACGTTACAACACAACGCGACACGGTCTGCTGCACAAATCGGTCGCGGCTGCGTTTCGAACACCTGGTAAGCGGCTGACGAACCGCGTTCGAAAGGCTTTGGCCACGGAGCGTGAATGACATACTACTTAACGTAAAATTTCCAAGAGATCATAACAGCAAAAATTTTTTTAAATAAACATTGTTGGTGTTGACTGCAACGTCCTGAAAAGTATATGCAACTAACTTTTTATGTTAGTGAGTTTGTGATTGTGAGTGAGTATATGTGTATTTTTGTCTTATTGAGTGGGTGCATAACTATAAGAGTATGTATGTGTAAATGATGTAAGTATACAGTCAGGAACCGGTATGCGTTTATGCATGTGCGTGTGTATGGGTATCTGCCTGTCTACATGTCGCATAACATGGTAATATGTATTGCTTATGTTCACAAGATTCATTTGACAATGGTTTTTCCCCAATGTGAATGTAACATGCACAACAGATACCAGATGGCATTGGCCTGTTACAAAAGTTGTAGATGTTATTCAATATATCAATTAGGGAGCCCTTCAGACCACAAAGACAGTTCATAAATAAACAATACATTGCTTGATACTCATAGAAGTGAGAAGAAGGAAGAAGAGACTAGAGAACGCTCACTGTTGGCTGGCGGATGTGACGGACGCGATTCGCAATTCGCAATTCGGCATACCGCGTTCGCTGACGATTTGGACACAGAACGCCGTGTGTTGATGTTTAATATTGGTATGAGTGTCAACATTTAGTAGATGTGGTTGTTGCACACAGTGAACAACTAGGCTTAGAATTAAATGGTAAGAAGACACATATTATGGAAATAACACAGTGTGATAAATGGAATATTCTTAAATAAGTGAATTGGTACAACTATCTCTGAACATAAAGATCAAGTGGGGAACACTTTTGGCGTCACCAAAACAATAAATAAATAAATACAAAAAAAGGGTTGTTTTGTGCCCATAGAAGTAAGGGTAAGAATTAGAGACTAGAGGATACACTAGACAACATAAACGTTAAAAGCCATAGTTACAGACCGGGATTCGAACCTGTCACATCCAAATGACGACAGAGCCTCGCTGCAGGAATAAGTATACTTCGACGCATGACCAACTAGACACCCCTTAAAAACGGGGTGTTGTCATTAGTCACATCTATCACCCACATGAACCCACAACTATGGAGTACGGACAGATTTCGTATCCAACCAATGAAATATCACTACATGTCTCAGAACCTGCATAGGTCAAATAACAAACGCACAAACACATCGAACCGTAATGTTGTGACCAGTATATTCACAAACATTTAAAGAGGAGAAATGTTTGGTCGGTTGCACCTATGAATTGTGCGTGTGGATTACATCTCCCTAATCCAGTGTCCCTCGCCATCAGGCGAACCCTCTCCGATTTCAGAGGTACTTGTATTTGTCTTCCCCAAGTCAAGGACGAGAAGTCAACATCTTAAAACCACTGACGGGTGTAGGGATTGAACCCCTTACCTCGGTGTCAGCACGCCGGATGTTTAAGGACGATCGTTCTTAAGCATTCGGCCATGCTGTCCTTTATTTCCGATCCAACGAGGACAAGGCCCAAGGTTCGTACCGGAACACGATCGCCGTTGCCAGTAGTGGGCTGTGCTGAATCTTCACACCTCAAATCCCGAAACAACCAAATAAATCAATTTTATTTGCTTATTGTATTTGGCAAGATGATTAATGAATCTGTTACTGCATACTCCCGGCTAGGCTCCAGCCAACCATCTGCTGACCGCCTCTGTGATCTCCGCTCCGGCTGGACTGGCCATATCTAAACTGATGTACCCGGAAGTGGAGGAAGTCAACTACGCAAGCCAGACTGACGTCAAGATGAGGGACGCCTCAGAGTAAGATATCTACCTCATTAGTCGTTAGTGGGGAATGTCTGGCCCAGTGGCTAGAAAGCTGAGCTATCCTTCGGGAGACCCGGGTTTGAATCGTAGGTAAGACGATGAACTTCTTTTCTGTCGAGGGTTAAAATGAAACCCTAAACTGCACAGTTCGCGGCGACTGCACTAGGCACGTGGCCTTAATTCCTCAGGCTCAAGACCCCGCTGTCCTACACCGCAAGTATTTGGCAATTGACAGTGATTAGTTAGGGCCCTTCTGGCCAAGTGGCTAGGACGCCGAGCTACCAGTCCGGAGTTCAGGGTTCGAATCCGCGGTAAAGTGGTGGAATTTTCACTGTCGAGGATAAAAAGGAAACCCTAACATGCACAATTTGCGGCTAATGCACTAACCAGACGGCCATTAATTCCTCTGGCTCAAGACCTCCCCCTCCCACACCCCTGTAGTACACCTCAAGACACTACAGGCAGTTTGACAGTGGATAGATACAGTCAGACTCCGGACCGGACCATGGGTGCCCCGGTCTCCTCCTGAACATCTCCACCAGCGGAAACTTCAATACTTTGACCAAATTAAAAGTAGGGGTCGTTTGGAGAGAACAGTAATGGAAGGTATGGTTTCTGGTAGAAGAGACAGAGGTCGATCAGCGCGAAGATGGACACAGGCCACTATAGGTTCCTGGGGGATATAGAGGTATGAGACAGGGGAACTGACCAGGGATCCAGAGTCGTGTGGCCGGGCTGTGATAAGAGTGACGTTCTGTAGAGGTTCTGCTACATGAGGTGTGTGTGTGGGTGTGTGTGTGTGTGTGTGTGTGTGTGTGCATGGGTGTGTGTGCGTCATGTAATAGAACAGTCAGTGAACGTCCCCAGACAGACTTTGAAATCTTTCACCAGGAAGCGGAACGCCGTCCAGGCGGTGTCGGAGGGCGCCACGTTTTCCATCAAACTGGTGGGTGCTATCATGGTGAACATGCTGGCCTTCGTGTCGCTGATGAACCTGGTCGACCATCTGTTGGTCTGGATTGGAGATAGAGCCGGCGTGGACAACATGACCTTCGATGTTAGTAGGTTATTGTTTGTTTCGGCTTGTGTTATCGTTGCAGTTTTTAGTGATTTCCTCGCTTCTCATCATCATCATTATATGCCATATCGATAAGCGTGGGCGGTCATGTTTCGCCATCTCACTTGATCGCCAGAGTCGTGAATCAGCTCAATGTTGTTGTTTCGACCACACCAAGTGGCCAAGCCATCCAGGTATTTACTTCTCCACCTTCCATTTCTTCTATTCCCTTCGATCTTGCCAGTTATCACCAAGTTCTCTAATTTATCTCTTCTCATAAAGTGACCATAAAACTTCGTCGCTTCTAGATTACAGAATATCTCTTCAATCCTGATGTACGGGAGTGAACCATGGATAGTTAGCCATGTAGCGAGGAATTATGTGGAAGCTGTAGAGAACTCGTTGTATAGAGGAATGACGGGAACACAGTCCAGTTATAGAAAGAGTAATATAGACATCTTGACAGAAGTTAACTCACAAATAGATTTGACTTGAGTTGAGTTGAGCTAAGAACCGACATCATTGCACTCAGGACATTCCCATTCGTCCCCTCGTTCAACAGCCAGCAAAGAGCCATACTGCTAATCGTTCCGACCGCTACCTGACTGAAAGTTCTCCTAGTCTTCTCTTTCAGCTTTGAGATTCTGCCGATACCCCTCCCAGTATCATTATTTCCACATACCTGTTCTCAATCTGTTCCCCCGCCTTCTCCACCTGGTCCCACAGGCACACGACCACCTCTCCCTTGTCCATAGGTAATCTACCACCAAGAGGTGCATTCCCTGCCAGCCTATCAGCCTGTTCAACCCCCCCCCCCCCCCCCCCCACACACACACACACTCCCGCATAGCCAACTCACAAAGAGAACTGGTTGCTGGTATCAGATGAAGACCGTCCACATTCTTTGATGTTCATAGAACCAGAAGGAAGAAACAGAGATTATAGAATACGAAAGAAAACATAACAATTGAAAGTTGGCGGGATTAGAACCTGTTATCTCCAAATCATATCCAATCTCACACTTCATTTTTGAGGTGACAGATTCGAATGCCGACAAGGAAACTATAACTTTCAATTTGTATGTGAATAACAGAGTAGTCCAGTGCATTAGCTGTGGTAGTATGTGCATGGACTATACAAGTGCTGCTACTTCCAGTGCACTGGACTGATTTTTGCGTGTGCATTAGCTTTCCCTATTACTAGTGTCCCTCGCCATCAGACGAACTCACTCCTACTTCTGAGGGATTTGTAAATTACGTCTCCAAGTCAAGAACGAGAAGTCAACATTTTAGTCCAAGGACCGGTGTAGCGATTGAACCTGCTACCTCAGCATCAGCGCACCGGGAGTTTAAGAGCAATTGTTCCTATCCATTTTGCCATGCTAACCTCCATAATGTTGATGATAATTATGATAATAATTGTGATGACGACGATGATGATGATGAAGAAGATTATGCTGATGAAGATGATGATGATGATGATGATGATGATGATGATGATGATGATGATGACGATGATGATGATGATGATGAAGATGATGAGATGATGATGATGATGATGATGATGATGATGATGATGATGAAGATGAAGATGATGATGATGATGATGATGATGATGATGATGATGATGTAGACCCAGCCAATCTATCCGCCTGTTCATTTCCCAACACATCAGCATGCGCTGGTGAAAAGATCCAACTGATGTTCACTATCTTTGATTATGGAAAATTGATACACGCATAAATGCTTCTTGCTAATGTTTACTGCTATTTCGTCGTCAGCTTATAGTCCCTGCCGTGTGGCGTTGGCGATCATGTCTATCCACAACCTTCTGTCTCTTGTACTTCTAACCATTTCTAATACCAACGTTCCTCCATGTCATGCCGTCAAACTGTCCAGTATCGTATCTCTTGGACTCCCCCTGAATCTCTTCCCTTTCAATCTTCCCGTTGTGATGACATAATCCAGTTTTCCCATTCTCATGACATGCTCAAAGATTGTGAACTGTCTTCTTCTGGTGCGAGTAACTAATTCTCTTTGTGACTTAACATTTTTCAATATATATTTATTGGTATTTACATCCTCCATGGTGTTCTTTTCATTCTTCGATAAAACCACGTCTCTGAAGCTCGGACATAATTCCTCACGTGTCTGCCAATTGTCCATTATTTGCTTCCGATGTGCTCAACATAGTTTTAAAGAAATAGTTTTACACACCTCGACTACAAAGATAACATGAAGAGAATATTCTTCATCTTATCAAATGCTGTCTTCGTTAGGACTATTCTACATTTTTCTCCCTTAATGCATCTTCCATCTACTGAGTGGCACCTTACAGTCTTGACAGACCAAAGTATGTGAGTTGGAATGTGGCTAAAATTCTATCACAATGTCTGGGCAGAGCTTCGGAGAACATGTGGTGCCCAAACGACATGTTCCCTCTCTCGACCTTGCCTTATGAATTCCAGAGGAATGGGTAACCAATACGTCTGGTACAAGGTAGGCTGCAGACGCTGGCGGCTCAGCGTCAAACCTCCGAGATCTCGCCTCCACGAGCAGGTGGCGAGTGGTGGCCAGACCCTGGAACCCAAGGAACCCGACTTAGAGGAGTTCAGCCAAGTCCCACAGGTGAGGGCCTCGTACGAGCCTGGATCATAGGGCGCGTACATCTGTCAATCACAAGTGTCCGGACCTGTGTAAAGCGTGTACTAACCTCAGACTCCCCGCCTGACTTGTGCGGATCCCGCGACCACCAGGAATAGGCCCGCCGGAGATATCGCCGGAGATATTGCTCGTCTGTTGCGAGCAAATCTCCCATCCTTCCACTGTGCGGATCACGTGACCAGCGAGAATAGGCCCGCCGGAGATATTGCTAGTCTGTTGCGGGTAAATCTCCAACTGAATAAGTAAAGAAACGATAAAAGTAGTGGGATTTCAATCTAGTGACACCACAGCCAAGGGAACGGGCTTGGTAGAATCAGCGGGGAAAGAAGACCCTGTTGAGCTGGACTCTAGTCTGACTTTGTGAAGACACATGAAGGCTGTAGCATAGGTGGGAGCTTCCATCTACTATGTATATACATGAAAAATCTCATATTTATAATGAAATTTGCGTTGTAATTTATTTCAGCTGATATGCTCCTACATTTTGTATCCATTGTCGTACGTCATGGGAGTACCCGTTGGTGACTGTGGACAAGTGGGGTCGCTAATTGGGATCAAGATGATTGCCACTCCCTTCGTGGCATACAAGGACCTGGGAACTATCATTAAGGTAATTATACATGCATTCATGTTCATGATCGAAAATAGATACAATAAGGCAAACAAGCTGATTGGACAAATATCACCAATACTAAAGAACAAACACGTATCAATAGGTAATAAAATAGCTCTCTACTACAACACAACCTTCCTACCAACTTTATACTACCAATACCAAACGTGGACAATGACAGAAAAAGAGAAACGAAAAATCACTACAACAGAAATGCGATTCCTGAGAAGAATACGCAATGTATCAAGAAGAGAGAAAATCAGAAATGATGATATCAGGACTAAAGCGGGGGTTATAGCAGCGCTAGATTCATTAGGAAATAGCAAGTTAAATGGAGTCCGTGGGAATCTCGAATTATGAAATCCATTCACAGGTATTCTCATACTGTTTATGCTTCACCTCGACACCGCAAGGTACAAAGGGAACAAGATGAGATGAACGAACGAACGAACTAAACAGCAAACTTTATTTTTCAAAGGGTTAAGAATTGGGCACGTAGGCCCGTCTAATATTCTGTCCTTCTATCACTCTCTTTCATACATTATTTCATCAACACATCATTCGAGGCTAACTGAGAACAACGCATATATAAAATACTAGCTGACCCGGCCCGGCTTCGCCCAGTCCCTGGTGGGGAGCATCTATTTTAATTCATATAAGTAGTCATATAAGTTCTCGTTCCCGTTACCGTCTGTCTGTCTGTCTGTCTGTCTGTCTGTCTGTCTGTCTGTCTGTCTGTCTGTCTGTCTGTCTGTCTGTCTGTCTGTCTGTCTGTCTGTCTGTCTGTCTGTCTGTCTGTCTGTCTGTCTGTCTGTCTGTCTGTCTGTCTGTCTGTCTGTCTGTCTGTCTGACCCGGCCCGGCATCGCCCAACTCCTGGTGTGGAGCATCTCATTTAATTCATATAAGTAGTCATATAAGCTCCCGTTCCCGTTCCCGACTATCTATCTGTCTGTCTGTCTATATGTCTGTCTGTCTGTATGTCTGTCTGTCTGTCTGTCTGTCTGATCCGGCCCGGCTTCGCCCAGCCCCTGATGGCGAGCATCTCATTTAATTCATATAAGTAGTCATATAAGTTCCCGTTCCCGACTGTCTGTCTGTCTGTCTGTCTGTCTGTCTGTCTGTCTGTCTGTCTGTCTGTCTGTCCGTCCCTCTCTGTCTGTCTGTCTGTCTGTCTGTCTGTCTGCCTGTCTGTCTGTCTGTCTGTCTGTCTGTCTGTCTGTCTGTCTGTCTGTCTGTCTGACCCGGCCCGGCATCGCCCAACTCCTGGTGTGGAGCATCTCATTTAATTCATATAAGTAGTCATATAAGTTCTCGTTCCCGTTACCGTCTGTCTGTCTGTCTGTCTGTCTGTCTGTCTGTCTGTCAGTCTGTCTGTCTGTCTGTCTGTCTGTCTGTCTGTCTGTCTGACCCGGCCCGGCATCGCCCAACTCCTGGTGTGGAGCATCTCATTTAATTCATATAAGTAGTCATATAAGCTCCCGTTCCCGTTCCCGACTATCTATCTGTCTGTCTGTCTATATGTCTGTCTGTCTGTATGTCTGTCTGTCTGTCTGTCTGTCTGATCCGGCCCGGCTTCGCCCAGCCCCTGATGGCGAGCATCTCATTTAATTCATATAAGTAGTCATATAAGTTCCCGTTCCCGACTGTCTGTCTGTCTGTCTGTCTGTCTGTCTGTCTGTCTGTCTGTCTGTCTGTCTGTCTGTCTGTCCCTCCCTCTCTGTAGGAGAGGAGTAGGAGGGAGGAAGAGATAGGCGGAGAGAGGAGGAGGAGGGAGGAGGAAGGAAGAGGAGGAGTAGGGAGGAATAGGAGGGAGGAGGAGGGATTAGGAGGAGGAGAGAGGAGGTAGGAGAAGGGAGGAGGAGGGAGGAGTAGGGAGGAATAGGAGGGAGGAGGAGGAGGTAGGAGAAGGGAGGAGGAGGGAGGAGGAAGGTTGAGGAGGCAGGAGGAGGAGCGAGGAGGAGGAGGGTAGGAGGAGGAAGAGGGAGGAGGAGGAGGAGGGAGGAGGTGGAGGGAGGCGGAGGGAGGAGGAGAAGGAGGGGAAGGATGAGGAGGGAGGAGGAGGAAGAGGGAGGAGGAGGGAGGTGGAGAGAGGAGGAGGGGGGAGGAGGGATGAGGGGGAGGACGTTGGAGGAGGAGGAGGAGGGAGGAGGGAGTAGGAGGAGAAAGGAGGAGGGAGGAGGAAGAGGGAGAAGGAGAAGGAGGAGGGAGGAAGAGGGAGGAGGAGGGATGTGGAGGAAGGAGGTAGAGGGAGGAGGAGAGAGGATGAGGAGGGAGGAGGAGAAGGGATGAGGAGGATGGAGGAGGAGAGGGAGGAGGAGGGGGAGGAGGGAGGAGGATGGATGAGGGGGAGGACGTAGAATTAGAAGGTGGGAGGAGAGAGGAGGAGAAGGGAGGAGGAAGGAAGAGGAGTGATTAGGAGGAGGGAGGAGGGTGAGGAGGTAGGAGGAAGAGGGAGGAGGAGGAGGAAGGAGGAGGAGGAGAAAGAGGGAGGAGGAGGGAGAGGGAGGAGGGGGAGGGGAAGAGGGTAGGAGGAGGAGGGGAGAGGAGGAGGATTTTAACGCATATGCCTGTAGACAACTGCAGCAAAAAGGTGGGTCTGTCTATCTATCTGACCCGGCGTGGCTTTGCCCAGCTCCTGGCGGGTAGCGTCTCATTAAATTCATACAACAAAAAAAGTAACTTAAAAGAATGTCCTTCCACACACCATCCATTATTTTTAATGAAAACTCTTTCTAATCACCTGCATGACTACAGTAACTTCTTAAGCATAAAAAGATGAGTTACAATGTTATGCATTGTGCATTATTTTTATGAAAACTTTGAAAATGCCTTAAAGATTGTATCATTATTTATTATAACTCATATGCCGGTACATAACTATAGACACAGAGTTTATAAATCTTTGAAAACGATGCAACAATATGACTATAAGTTATACAGAAAAGTTATTAAAAGTTATGCCCCTTGAAATAACTTTTACAGAGTTAAGTCCCCTTGCTGTATATAAATTATAATGAAAAATGGAAAATTAAATAATATTCAGTAAGCAGCCGATTTCACACAAACAAAATATCACAGTTTGCTGCGCTGGAATGAAAGGAAGACGCGTAGAAAATTTCATCTCAATCGGATGGGCCGTTCGCGAACGCATAAAGGACATACGGACGGAGATTGCCTTTTATATATAAGAAATGCAGAAATCACTACAATGTAACTCACTAAAATGAATGAATGATGTGGCAGTTGTTATTAGCTATGGGGAACATACAGTCTACCAAATGGGGATTGACTGTTATACTACGGTTTTATTATTGTTATTATTCATATTATTATTTTTATTATTATTAAGGTTGAAGGTAAACAGGACTTAGATAGTGTTCGAATAATTTGCGATTATATATGTAGGTATTGGTGATGTCTTCTTGTTAGGTTGTTAGTTTGTTAGGTTCACGTGTATGATAGACATGACCAATGAAGACACCTTCTTAGGAGTGTCTAGTTGGTCGTGAGTCGAAGTACACTTGTTCCTGCAACAAGGCGCCGTTGTCATTTGGACGCGACAGGTTCGATCCCGGTCGGTAACTATTATAGCTTTCAAATTTTATGTTGTCTAGTGCGTCTTCTAGTCTCTATTTCCTCCTCCTCCTTCTTCTTCTTCTGTGAGCGCCAAATAATACTATGTGTGTTTGTTTGTGTAATTGTATAGTTCACCCGGAACACCAAGGACCGAGATCTGTGGAGAGCCATGAACGCTTACGCCAGCTGTCTGATCACTAGATGATGATGATGATGATTGCCAAATGTACACAATGGGACAATAGCTTAACCGTGTATTAGTTTAATGTCTGATTTATTCATCATCATCGCATGCCTTGCCGGCTGGTGGTGCCGATCATGCGTCTCCACAAGTTACGATCTCCGACGTAATGTATCAATTCTGGTCTTGACTCCCTTCCGTGACATGACACAAGACTGATCTTCTGACACTGTCTTCCTCTATCTCTCTTTCCACAAATCAAACATAAAACTGTGACAAAATCTATGTCTCTGATATATCCCTCTGCTTCCTTCTATTAGTGCCAGTCAGACTTCATTTATTTATTTAATTCTGAACCGAAAGCACGATATTTTCTGGCATAACCTCAGCACTGATTCTGACCGGCGTTTATTCCCAGAACCGACAGATCTTTGAGGACTACACGGCAATGTCAAACAACACCTGGCGATGGTCAGGGAAGGACATCTTCCTTGAGAGCACCAATACAACTCTTTTCAACGGTTTCTTAAGTGTAAGTGTTGTGTCTACGTTATTATTAACAGCTAACTGAGGGTTAGTGTTGTATATATGTCATTATTAACAGTTAACTGGGGTAAGTGTGGTATCAACGTTATTATTAACAGTTAACTGAAAGTAAGTGTAGCATATACGTTATTATTAACAGTTAACTGAGAGTAAATGTTGTTTATGTGTTATTATTAACAGTTAAATTAGAGTAATTATTGTATCTTTGTCATTGTTAACATTTAACTGAGTTTTAACGTTGTATCTACGTCATTATTAACAGTTATCTTAGCGTAAATGTTGTATCTACATCATTATTAATAGTTAATTCAGAACTCCTAATTAAACGTGTTGCATCTACGTCATACTAACTTCTCCTTTCTTTCCTTCCTTATAATAATAATGATTATGATGATGATTATTATAAGGATGATGATAATGCTGATGATTATGATGATGGGGGTACAAATGATACTGCTCACATAAAACTCGATGTTGATGTATATACAACATTGTAGGCCTACATAAACATTAATGGTGAGGTATATACACCATTGAAGAGCTAGCGAAGTTGATAGTGAACTGCGCAGGTATACAGTTATGAGTACAGCCCGCTGCCGTTTCGATTCCGGGCTCGTTGCTGGTCAAAGTGAGGGAGAGACTGACCACCTATTCGTCCCTGCTCTCAGGTCTACACAATGTGATGCCGCTGTCTCATCACTGAGCCATGGCAGCGATTTGCTTCTGGACAATTTAAATAAGTTGTTTCTAAATCATTACTGATGTTTATGTGAGACTAATATGTTTCATCTACATCATCATTGAGGTTAATGTCAGCAGAATAATTTGTATCCCAATCACCATCATCATCATCACCATTGCCACAACTTTCATCTTCATCGTCATCATCATTATCATCATAATCATCATCAACATCATCACTATCGTTATCACCACCATCATCATAATCATTATTAAAAGGGCGAGTCAATAAATAAGTCACACAGTTCTGTGGGATGGCAGGTAAATGTAGTTGGTGTTTTCTACAGGTGTCATTAGGTGACAGCAACATCGAACTTTATATTAACTTTCTTCAGGTGGCGCTAGGTGTCTCAGGCGCATGCGCAGAGCATTAACAAAATGGCGACTGTACTTGCTGAGTGTACAACTAAAGATCAACATGCTGTTGTGCGTTTTTGTGGGCAAAAGGACTGCCTGTAAAGGACATTCATAAGGAAATGCTTCCTATTTATGCTGACAAATTTTTGTCCCGTAAAGCGGTGTTTCATGACGCAGTTAGAAGAAAACGTCCAGGACTGCTGACTAGAGGAGTGTTGCTTTTTCATGACAATAGCAGACCACATACGGCTCTATTAACTCAGGAGAAAATTAACCAACTAAGGTGTTAAGTTCTGGATCATCCACCTTGCAGCCCCGACTTAGCCCTTAGCGATATCCACCTTTTTGATCCACTGAAAACCCACCTTGGCGGGAGACATTTCGCGAATGACGACAAAGTTGAATGTGAAGTGAAAACGTGGTCTAGAAAACAGAGCACGCAGTTCTTTGCAGCCGGTTTGGGAGGACTGATAAAACAATGGGATAAGTGCATCAATGTTGATGGAAATTATGTTGAGAAATAAAGGGACAATGTATGTATAAAAATAAGCGAGTTTCAAGTCGTTATCATATTAAGTTATTTTTCTACAGCCATTTGTGACCTACTAATTGACTTCCTCTCGTATAATCGTCAACATAATTATCAGCATTATCATTATCACTATCATATTTATCATCATCATCATCATTCTTATTGTAAGGAAGGAAAGAAAAGGCACGTTAATGGTATATCCACCTTTACAGGATGCTACAGTCAACCCCAGCATTTATTTCCTGTGTGTGATTTCTTGGCACGTTAACGTTCAGTAGTATTTGCCATTGCTTTCTGAACGACCGGCACTCATAC
>OY992895.1:80611281-80688781 GCA_963921405.1 Cepaea hortensis | reverse complement strand
TGTGAGTGAGTGAGTGTATGTGTGTGTTTGTGTGTGTGTGTGTGTGTGTGTGTGTGTGTGTGTGGACTGTCGGATTAAAACGAGTGTGGAGACACTTGGTGTTGGGAAATGTTGTGTGTGTATGTGTGTGCATGTGTGTGTGCATGTGTGTGTGTGTGTTTTTGTGTGTGTGTGTGTGTGTGTGTGTGTGTGTGTGTGTGTGTGTGTGTGTGGACTGTCGGATTAAGACGAGAGTGGAGAAACTTGGTGTTGGGAAATATTGTGTGTGTGCGTGTGTGTGTGCATGTGTGTGCGCACATGTGTGTGCGTGTTTTAATGTGTGTGTGTGTTTTAGTGTGTGTGTGTGTGTACTGTCGGATTAAGATGAGTGTGGGGACACTTGGTGTTGGGACACGGCTCTTTTCTGCGTCGCTACCACGTTTGCTCTGACAGCTGTGCATGTTACATCTGAACCACTGCTTTATTATTCACGGCCGAAACCCCAGGGCTTGGAGATCACAAGCCTGTGAGACCTTAACGAGGTCGTTTCTTGTCATAATTTTATCTCTTTATATGTTTAGTCTCTGAGTCAGGTCTTAGTCAGATATGACTGAGCTACCGTATGATAGTAGACGGTACTACCTGCTTTCTGATAGCGCCGAATTTTGGGCGGCGCTTACCAACCGCGACACCCTATATTGTGCCACCGGCTTCGGGCGGAGGAGTGCAATTAGGGGGGGGGGGGTGGATGCAAACTGAAGACTAAATGTCGTGGCATGGCAGACCAAGCCCTAAGCCTTAGTCGGCAACTGGTCTAGGATGGATGATCCGATAGGCGGACAGCTAGAGCAATGCTTTGCTGATCCGGCAGCTTCTGCAGCATGTCTTGTTCCAGATATATTGGAGTTACCAGTCCTATAGAGTAAACTAACCAGGCCGAGAAAGGGATAATGCTGCATGGGCAACACGTGGTCTCTACAATTACGCCCAGCCGTTGTGCATGTTTGAACCACAATTTAACAAACTATCGTCTGTCAAGATGGCCAGGTGCCAGTAGCTGTATACCTAGCCTCAAGCTCTTGGGGATGATTATGCTGTTCCTGTTGTTACTGTACATTTTCGGATCCTTCATCAATGCACGGAACATTTAATAGCTGTGATATAATTATATTTGTAGCCATCATCATCATCATCATCATCATCATCATCATCATCATCATCATCATCATTATCATCATCATCATCATCAGTAACTGCATCATCAATATCAGCAGCAACATTTTTTAAGTGGCGTGACAGCTAATCGTGAATATCAATCACAATTCTCACTGGCCCTCATTTAAAATAATGAATACGCTTTACTTCAACGAAACAAACTCAGAAAAAAAAGAACGGTTAACTAAAAACAGTAATATCCCAATAAAAACATAAGGAATCTGAACATCGCAATGAAACAAACTCAGGAAACAAGAACAGATAACTAAAAAAAAAAGTAATATTCTAATACACACAAGAAGTGAGCTGATCATGACAACGAAACAAATAAATTGAAACTGATATTCCGAGAAACGAAACAAAGCAGGAAACTTGAGCGGATAGCTAAGAATCTATAACAGTTTCTTGTTTTATGTGTGTGTAATATATATATATATATATATGTGTGTGTGTGTGTGTGGGTGGGTGTGTGTGTGAGAGTGTTGTGTGTGCATTGTGTGTGTGCGTGCGTGTGTGTGTGTGTTTGTGTGTGCGTGCGTTCGTGCGCGCGTGCGTGTGTGTGTGTGTGTGTGTGTGTGTGTGTAATGTCTCCAGATCCGTTTTCCCTGTACAGTGAAGTATTTTCAGAAATATTGAAGATATGGAAGGAATCAACATTGGGGGACGATGCATCAATAACATTAGATATGCAGATGATACAGTCTTGATTGCAGACAATGAACAGGACCTGCAAAATTTAGTAGATGCGGTTGTTACACACAGTGAACAACTAGGGTTAGAATTAAATTGTAAAAAGACACAGATTGTGGTCGTCACTAGGAAGAACGAAATACCACAATGTAATATACAAGTAAATGGGAATATTCTTCAACAAGTGAATAGGTACAATTATCTCGGAAAAGTAATAACATCTGATGGGAGATGCCTTGAAGAGATTAGAACAAGAATCGCCATGGCAAAAGTAGCCTTTAGCAAGATGAAAAACATACTGACCAATAAAAAGATGTCAATTGAAACGAGAAAAAGAGTGTTGAGATGCTACATGCAACCTGTACTTGTATATGGATGTGAAGCTTGGACAATGAGCCGTCAGGCTGAAAAACATCTGATGGCTGTAGAAATGTGGTTTGTGAGGAAAATGCAAAGAATACCATGGTCAAATAGAAAAACCAATGAACATGTCCTAGAAGTAGTAAATGAAAACCAAAAACTGATTAGAGACATTAGACGTAGGCAGTCAACGTTTTTGGGCAGGATATGAGAAAACATAAATTAGAGAACTCTCACTCGATCACCAGAGTCGTGGATCAGCTCTGTGTTCTTGTCTCGTCCATACCACGTGGTCAAGCTATCCAGGTATTTACTTTTCTGCCCTCCCCTTGTTCTTTTCCCCTCAATCGTGCCAGTTGTCACCAAGTCCTCCAATTTATTCATTCTCATAAAATTGTGACTGTCTACGTCTAATTTCTCTTATCAGTTTACGATTTCCATGTGTTTCTTGTAGGACGTAGTCACTTGTTTTTCTATCTGCCATGGTGAATCCATATCACCAGAATATAAGTGCTTCTGTTTGCCATCTGGTATGTGCTGTCATACTTGCGTATATGGCTGTGTATTCTCTGCTGCTTTGTGAGCAACAACCAGTGATTATATGTGTTATTAATATCATCATATGCTTACATGTAATCATCATGTATTGATTACTTGTTAATGCTGCGATGTAAGTGTGGGAAAAAACTGTAAAGGGACATTAGATTATGTACATTAATGTACAAGTGTGAAAATAAACATTTAAATTAATATGTATTTGTATTAATGATGCATGGTTTAATATTATTGTAATAATAACACACAAAACTCATTCTATTGTTTCTTTTTCTTTTTTTTAAAATATATTTTTGATGGCCCACTTTGAACTCAAACGTAGTCCTTACACGTGCTACTTCTAGTGCACAAGACTGATATTTTTATGTGAATTGGCTTTCCCAATTACCAGTGTCCCTCGCCATCAGGTGAACCCACTCCGACTTCTGAGGTATTTATAATTGACGTCCCCAAGTTAAGGACTAGAAGTCAACGTTTAAAAACATATGTAGGGAGAGAACCCACTACCCTGCTATCATTGCAACGGAAGTCTAAAAACGTGTGCTCTTAAGCTTTTACCCGCGCAATTTCCATATCGTGTGTGATTCTGGTATATACATTTTGGCCCATGCAAGTATCACGGAGTTCATGTGTTGTGCAGAGATTTTCCTTGTGTGATTTACGAGAGGCGACTGAAGAGAATACGCAGATACTCGTACTCATTAACCACATCCGGACCCCCCCCCCCCTCCCCCCCCCCCAAAAAAAAAAAAAAAATCATATTTCCCAGAAATGTTTAACCGCAGTGTCCTTGCAAGACGCTCGCCTGCCGTCTCGATGGTTATGGTTCGAATCTTTCTCGGGGCCAATTTGTTTATTTGACCTGGTCTTCAGGTCGACCCAGTTGAAAATGACATCAACAACAACAACAACAACAACAACAACAACAACAGGAATTTGATATTTCCAACAGTAGTAATAGCCGCGCTCCCTGGCCGAGGAGTTAGCAGCTTTCTCCGTAAACCCGAATCCTCCCGTGGTTGACGTGAGCGCACGAGAATTGGAAGCGGTTCTAGTCACGCCAGTGACTTATGAGAGTATGGAGCCGGTCGCTTAGAAAGCAATGGCAAACTACTGAGCGTAATCTTGCTGAAAGATGCTGATGTTGACAGCGATGTCCTGTAAAGGATATGCAATACATTTAACAGTAGCAATAACCATAAACGCAATAATAACAAACACACCAACTCATCTCATCTCATCTCATCTTGCTCCTCTTGCTTGCTTGCTTGCTTGCTTGCTTGCTTGCTTGTGTTCGTTGGCTTGAGCTCCAACGCGAAGTCCTGTATGTCTTGTACCTTGCGGTGTCGAGGTGAAGTATAAACAGCGGGAGAGTGCCCGTTTATGTGCTTCGTGTATCGAGATTCCCATGGACTCTGCTATTCCCACTGTCCATCGTTTACGTGGTCGCTTGTTGTGGTATACTGTTACTTGGTGACCTAGTTACATGGCGAAACCATTTGACTTTCTGCCTTCTAATAAAATCTAGCGCTGCTATAACCCTCACTTTAGTCCTGATTTCTTCATTTCTGACTATTCTTTTCTCTTTTTCTGTCATTGTCCAGGATTGGCATTGGTAGCATAGAGTAGGGGGATTGTATTGTAGAGTGCTTTCTTAGTAACTATCGATATGTGTTTGTTCTTTAGTATTGGTGCTGTTTGTCTAATGAATTGTTTGCTTTATTGCACCTAGTTTCGATCTCGTCTTCTGATTTGCCATTTGATGATATAATACTTCTTAAGTACTTGAAGTCCTTTACTTGTTTCAGAGGTTGTTCTTTTAGATGAATTTTTGTTGTTTTTCTTTTTTGGTTATAGTTATTACCTCTGTTTTACTTGTGCTAATTTTCATGTTAAGTCCCCTACACATTTAGTTTAGATTATTCATGTGGTCTTGTAATTCTGATCCTGATTTTGCTATTAGTGCCTGATCGTCTGCAAATAGTAGTTCTTTAATTGTGTGATTTGCCGTTGGTTCTTCTTCTGTGTTCTGTTCGTCATTCGGTTTCTTGCGGTCTCTGTTAGGCTGGTTTCTTTACATTTGCTGTTTGTATAGGTTATGAACAAGAGGGGGGACTGGACACAATCTTGTCGTACTCCGGATTTTATGGTGAATGGTTCTGAGTGCCCTGCATTTGTTATCACTATGCATTCACTGTTGTTGTATAGTCTAGTCTTTCCTCTTGGGCCTAAGGCGGCGCATAGGGCAGAAGTCGTGGCTCTCCATGTTTGTGCGCAGCGCTAACATATAGAGCCAGAAATCTGATTCTGTAACAACGGCGAGTTTTATGATGGCGGATTGTCAAGCCGCCGATCAACCGACTTAAGTCAAGCTAGAAGAAAACACGTCCCGCCATCCTGACTCAAGCCGGAAACTCTGCAAACCCTCCGATGGCAGCCTCGCACCACCGGCCCACAAGCCAAGCACGTGAATAGGAATATCGTCGCACATCCGGGTGGGATTCTGACTTAGAGGCGTTCAGCCATAATCCCTCAGATGGTAGCCTCGCACCATTGGCTTATCAGCCAAGCACGTGAACCATCAAATATTGTACCTGTTAGCAGGTGTAATATTGCAAAACCACCTCATATTAAATATCAGGGTCCATCTGGTAATTTATTGGCGTCTAAGCCTTTTGAAGTCGTGACTATGGATTTTACTTTGTTGGAAAAAGATAGTCATGATTATGAGAATGTACTGATTGTCACAGATGCTTCTACATAACACAGCAACAATCTGTCTTAATTAATATTTTTCATATTTTCATGTACAGATTTTCATGTTGATATTTTCATGTACATATTTTCATGTTGATATTCTCATGTACATATTTTCGTGTACATATTTTCATGTACAGTTTCTCATATAGTTGTACCGGTGTGTATTTATTGGTTGTGTGCCGACGAAGACGTTATCAGCAACATTAATTTTCTTACCTATCATTGTGTTCTGGTACAGCTTACTATTTTAATTCTCATTTTCTGATGATTGATTCATTATAATTCTTCACTACAACTACAACACCTGCAAATAGAAACAATACACTCACATCAGAAAACTGTTTAATCTTGTTTATTGTAGTACATTGATGAATAAAGTGTGTAGTAGAAATACATTAGAAATGTTGCAATAGGGTAATTCGTATGTGAATGGTTAAAGACGTGCACACTTAAAGAAAACAACAATATACGTGTTCTATTAGTTAATTGGGTAACATTAAAGAGAGGTAGGCATACAATTAAGGAATTGAGGAAACTGGATTAGAGACGGGATCAAATCTAATCTGAACTGCTTAAAAAGGGTTAAAAAAGGCAAGAGGCCGACTTGATTCCGCCGGGTTTTGTCCTATATATCTCGGTCTCTTTCCGCAGGGCGACCTCCCGAAAGCGTCGCACACAAAAACTAACTCCGTAGCTCCAGTGACGACCTCTGGGAGTCTCTGAGAAAACTGCACTCGTGAACCGAGCGACGTTGGCCTGAATCAACTCCACTACCTTCGGAGCGCGAGGAATACCGCGCAACCACTTTGCACAGACATTGCCTTGTTAACTTGGTACAGTCGGGGGAGGTGACATAAAAGGTAAGGGACGCGTTCACGTCTCTTGAGGAGGGTTGGGTACACACGGCTAGTCCCATGTATTACAAACTAATCTCAACTCGATGGGTTGTGTCGTCAAAATCATACCGGTCGTTTTCACTTTCCATAACATTTTCTGGTACCAGGTTTATGTTTGTTTTCCCTGGGAGCTCAAATCAAAGACAAAATACCCGCTTCAACGGCTATTCCAATACTTTATAACTGGGTCGATTGGCGAACTTTCTAGCTACTTCGATATTTTGACGTCCATTAGATTACACATTCCTTTGTTTATGTCTTTTTTTTTTTTTTTTTTTTTCCCGCGTTTCCATCCTGTTTCAGGATATTGCGGTCAACACCAGCATCTTTCAGCTGTATGTTGATTCCTAGGCTAGATTACGCTCATCAGCACGCCACGACTTTCTGAGCGACCGGCTCCATACTCTCATAAGTCACTTTTGCGATTCGAACCACTGCTAATTCTCGTCGCGTCACGTGACGAGAGTATTCGGAGTTAGCGGAGAAAGCTGCTAACCCCTCGGCCACGGAGCCGGTTGATAAAAATACCCATAGAATACAAAGAACATAAGAAATATATTTACACAAAAGGTTTCAGAATGGAGATCACAACATTATCTTTTATCCTAACAAGAAAATAACAAACCATCTGTCTTTGTACGTTTCATTTGCAATTTGTTATTACACTGAATCTCGCATACGTATTTCTTTAATGCAACAAAATAATATCTGGCCAGAACGCTCATTTTAACGTTATTATCGTTATTAATTTTACACTGATTTCTGTTTGCTGCATTTGCATTCGTTGTAATTTGTGTACGCAGTGTCTCTGTTTATTATCTGTCCCTTTTTCGCAGAAGTCACACATACCTAAATGTTTTTATTTCTTATTGTTATATCCTGCCGCACCGTGACTTCTCTTATTTATTATCAGTCATGGAGCTGTCGTTCAGTAGTCATTCAAGGTTCCCACCAAAATATTCCAACTGCACAACGGCCTTTAAAAAAACACGGCAGAAAGCGTGCATAAGTAAATAATTGACAATATCTGTCATTTACTGCCTATATAGTTCCTTGCTGTGTATGGCAGAGGGGGTCTTGAGCCTAAGAATTTAAGGCCGCCTGGCTTGTGCACTAGCCACTAAATGTGCAGGTTAGGGTTTTCTTTTTCTTATTGACGATAACATACGTTTTTTTATAGACTTGAAAAAAGGCAATTAATATGTTAGGAAATACTATTCTAATAATCAAATTATAAGCAACAGCGGTGAGCTCTAAACTTGTGAGGTTAACATCACATTTCTTGTTAAACAGACAGCAAGTAATATCAAACAATAATTTCTATCACAGACCACTACTGTGAAATATTCATTAGTCATTAGTCGCGGTTCCAAATTCACGGCAACGGGTGGTCCCCATTAAACTCCGGTTCTATGCAATGAATATCACACAAAATCCTCCTCACTGCCCTATGTGAAAAGTGGAACAGACAGGAGTCTCGACAAAACAACAGCTCGCACAGGTAAGCTATGCATAATGCCGCCGCCAGAATACCAACACAAAAGTCCTCCCCAAGAAATACAGTTCATCGTCGACGGAAGTGGCAGTCACAAGAAAACCAACAGCCCCACATTACTGCATAAGGCAACCCAGTCAGATCAGCGAGAGGCCGACAGTCATAATTCCGAACATGCAGTTAACTCTACAAACAACGGCGGACAGATGTAAAAGCATTCCACACGAAATTCACAGCTCACAGTGTCACTCCACGCACTCAACTCAGCAGTATGGCGACGAAACCATGCACTACCAGTCCAACATGAGGAAAATGTGTATGCAAAATGCAGCCATACGCATAAGCACTCCAGATGCGTTAACCATTTAAATGCCTATCCTCCATGTCGGGAACCGGAAGTTGGTTTTCGCTACTGTAAATACTTGCGCTGATTTTCATAAATGGTATGAGTGGCAGTGCCGGTCATTCAGAAAGCAATGACAAACTACTATACTTAAACTTGCAAAGACATCACAAACAGTCAAGAAATGCTGGGGTTGACAGCGACATCCTGTAAAATGATTTGAACTAACATTTTTAAACCTAAATATTGGAGTTACACAAGAATTTAAATCTGGCCCTCTCTTAGTTTGATTAACGAAGACACAAACAATTGACTGCACGATTTCTTTGTCTGGCATATTTTGCTGTATCTTGTCAGGTACGTACTTCAGAAATCAACAACATAAACTAAAGCAATAAGATAAATCCTTAAAGTTGAAATATACAACACAAATATTCACAGACATTTGAATTGTCTACCACGGTAATTTTAAACTAACTAGCGTGTCTTTTTGCTTGCATAAAGTGGGCTTCTGTAAATGAATGGCAATCGCCTCGGCCAGCTAAAGCATGCGACCATTCTGTGTGTGACACACAAAACGCATTGTCCCTATCAATGATGTGACCGGTTTCTAAAATGTGCCGTTCAATCAATGACGTATGATATTTGCGGCGTTTAGGCTTTGCATTGTCGTCAGTGTCTTTGTTTACTATTCCGTCGATACAGTTGTTTGCTATTCTTTCAGTCTTCTCTTATTTGCGATTTATATAAATTATATCCCTTACACATATCGTGTAATATTCGATCTACTTGCAGACGACTGCAAAATTTATACAACCGTTCGAAATTGGAATGTGTTGGGGTTGGTTTGCAACAAGAACTAAACAGTGTAATTACGTTGAGCCGTGCTATGATATAGAGAGGCGGTCGCATCAGGCGCACCGTAAGGGGCGGCATAAGCAGCGAAGGAGGCATTTCGAAGACTTGCATCATTAAGGGACGGCTTTTCGAAGACAGAAAATCCACTGCACCGTCCTGAAGTTGCCATTCAAACTTTATGTAACTAAACATTAGTAAAACACAATTTTTTATAAGTAAGTACTACTGTATGTATCACAAACATTTACAACAAATAAAACAATTACTAATAAGGTACAAACAGTCATTAATTGGTGGCTACGCACAATAGAGAATTACAACGGTATGACAGAGTCACCAATGTTGAGTTCAGGATTAAACACACGCCAAGAGAATAAAAGATGCTGACACTGGATAGGTGACACGATGAAAAAATCTGAGAATAGTATAGACACTTTCTTGTCTGGAACCCACAAGGCGAACTACACATAAAGAGATCTAAAACAGAGAAGAGAATTAGAGATAGACATAAATTAGGAAAACACACACTTTTGTCCTGATTTCTTCATTTCTCATCTCATCTCTTCTTGATACGTTGAGTATTCTTCTCAGGAATCTCATTTATGTTGTTGTGATTTTTCTTTTCTCTTTTTCTGTCATTGTCCAGGTTTGACATTGGTAACATATAGCTGGTAGGAAGTTTGTGTTGTAAAGTGCTTTCTTAGTAGTTGTTGATATATTTTTGTTCTTTAGTATTGGGGCCATTTGTCCAATGAGTTGGTTTGCCTTATTACATCTATATTATATATTTACTCCCCTCATGGCCGTCTTATTATGTCCTATTCCATGCAACTTCCTTCATTTCCCCGCCATATTATTCATTTCATTTCCTGTTGTCTTCTTATTGTGTGTGTAGGTCTTTTTTCCTGTCAATTCAAGACAAAGACCTTTCTAGTATTATCTTTCACAGGATTTCTCAATGTATATCCCGTCCAGCGTGTTTCTTCAACTCTTGGTTCATTAGTATTTGATTTATCACATACAGATGAATAATGACTATTGCTCCACAATATGGGATGTCTGTTCCAACTCAATCATTAAGCGACTATATTCACTCCAAAAACGGGCTATAGATTTAATGTACAGGAAACATGAAAATGACAATTCTAATCTACACGAACGCATTCAGCTATTCCCACTCCACAAACGCTTACTTTCCAGCAAGGTCAAACTAATTCACAAAACCATATCATAAAGTGCTCCAAATCACAACTTGCCCCTGTTTAAATACAATGCAATACATAGCAAACGCCAAAACATACTACACAACCACAAGTCCAGAATATACCTTTGTGACAAGACCGCCGGGGCTTGGACTGGTTTGCCACGATAGTTACTATCCCCTGCCTTTGCTCCAACCACCTCAATAGCACTCTACATCTACCAGGCCCCACACAAGCCGGGACAGCTTAACCTCCCCTCCCTCACCTAGGGTTCCAAACCCCAAGGGGGCTCGGACCAGACACCAGTCATATCACTGCACAAAGTCATAGCTAAGAGAACAAAAATTTAATTCTGAACTACGTCAACCACAACACAGAGAAGGATGGCTGAAAGCCAGACTAGAAGAACTATGTACAAGATCACAGACGCAGATGAGTATTCATCATGGAGGCGGACGATAGCTCGTGCGGTTGTCCAGTCGTGGTAGCGACTCACCCAGGCTCCTCCAGTGGACTGGAACTCCAAGGTCTGCTGCCTCTCCAAAGTTCCCTCTTCACCCAGAGAACCAAGCAAGGGCTGATCAAGCGCAGTACCACTGCCTGACTGACACTGCACTGATGAACAAGGATCCTTCCTTGCTGTCGTACTATTTCACTCGTCACACTCCTGATGAAGTCTGGGCCGACCCTATAACATTAGCGGTCTCCCACTTGCAGAAAAAATACATGTAGCGCCGTCTCAGAATACACAAGAGCCAGGTCACTCTTCTATCTCAACAGTGACCCACACACTGATAGGTCACTTACATAATAAGCGGTTGCTCCACCCAATCACACAATGTCACTGGTAAAGTCTATCAGGTGACTAAACACTTCACCTTAGTTCCATGTCCTTGGACAATAGATCTTCACACAGTATTATGTACCTACCCTGATCCATGGGTAGTAATCACAACCTAGCATACACTGTCAACAGTTCATCACCATCGCATGAGGTAGCTCCCTACCTTCACAAACATTGTCAACAGTTCATAACGTTGGCATGAGGTAGCTCCCTACCTTAACAAACCTGTCACTCTGGTGTTTCCACCAATGTTGTAATCAATGTCCTAGTTCACTAGACCACATGTTGGCTTCATAAAGGTAACCAATGTAAAAACACTATGTAAGCATCAACTGATACATGGTGTCCCATAACCCAGCCGGGCCAGAAGCATATAACACAGGTCATGGCGACCGGTAACAATGATCACTCTGCACAACTTGAAAGGTCACTCCCTTGCAATTACCAAGGTTTACACAGAGACTGAATGTCACCAGTGCTTCACTGGCTTGAATCACCAGACGTTTCAGTGTTGGATCCTCTCAGGATCGGATGACACTCGTCGGACTCTTGACGGAGGTCCTACCCTAGACCTACCGACTTATTCAGCACTCAGCTCCTTCCAACATTGATCTCGCAGACTCAGACAACCACTCCCCGTATGGCCTCAATCAACTTCTGGATAGGCACTGGAATGAGTGGGCCCATAGAGCTCATGGTGCAGCTCTTGAATCTTCTTATGTATAGTAATAACAGATCCTGAAACACGGAGAGGTTGGTGTGAGTACTCAACTACAACAAAGACTACCAGCATCTCCACCCTGTCACCTGCCTCTCAGACATTCCTCATGTCTACCAACATGAGTATGAAATCATCACATCATAGATCTACCTAGTCACTATAATATATAGGCATAATGATGGTAGGAAAAGCAATAGCCCACCTGTTCAGTCAAGTAACACTTCTGGGCTACATATAACCCCTAGCACCAGAGTCGACTGTATGACTCTGTCAAGCATCCTTCGCCTGGTGCCAGTCCAATCCGGTTTCATCTTCCATCCTCAATCAACATATACACTTACTTTCCTTTCAGTGTAGGGATTACTGTATCGAGAAGGTGTCCAGCCGGACCTCTCCTTCCTGACAGACTCATCAATTCATCAATCCCTTCACCCATGGACTGATGAATTACACACATTAATAACTATATGTCCATAATGAATTATACTCCTGATAATTCATTACTATAGCATTAACTAAGGAGAACTCATGACTTGTTACACTTAAATAGCAAAATCATATCACAGCCATAGTGTCAGGTCTGGGATCCCTGCCCCAGATCCTGAGTTGCCCTCTTATTCACTGACTATCTTTCAGGTCAGTCATCCCTGTGCCGGTCGAGCACAGCTGTGGTGGCCATCCACCACTACACTTTCCCACAGCTACTGTGGGTCTCGTGTACCTTGTCCCGTGACTACTTAAGTCACGTCATCCAATGTAGCAAACCTCTAGACTCCACTACCAAACTCTGACTCCGCCTTTTTTAGGGGGGGGGGGATTATTCCTCTCATATACTCCTACTTCACGGCAGTACTCCAAGTACTCCATGAACCGAGTCAGGGTTCCAGAAGAGTAGAATATTAGAGACAGAAACGGTTAGGTTCAAACCTCGATCTATCTAGACACCTCGGCCTCGAATTACGGAGTGCCGCATCACCCTCGATCGGGTATGTTCACTCATCGGATATGCACGATTGCATTGGGTCGGACCTAGTACCGATCGGATTGGGGTACCGGCCTACCTCCCGCTGCCTAGACAAACGTAAGATGTAACACGCACGGTCATCCTGGCGGACGGACCGGACAACAAGCAGTCACAATAGTATCATGAGTACTTCTTATCAATTGGTATCCTACCGATGCAACGCCATTCGGCTTACGCGGAATAACACTGCTATCTGCATACAGCAAATACACCACTGCTGATTTCACCTTGATTCCTCGAAACATCACCATCACTGATAGAACAAGTACGTTACCATTCTAATGTCACGAAGCACATTACACATTTCTAATAATAAGCTATACCTTATCATTTACAGCGTCTAGCATGTTGATGTCATGACGGACAAACTGTCGCCTTGCCTGCGTAATGAATAAACCAAACCCGTAACTGCTACACACTGTAACGCACATCGTTCGGCCTATTTTATTTACACACCACTCGCTGTGGAATACGGCTTGTTCCGTCAGGTAACACATTACATTGCTGATCGATAAAGCCTACTTAAAAATGCAAACCGCCAACTGTAACGGATAACGCTACGCGACAACTCAATTTTACGACGGCAATTAATTCATTCCGGGAATCAGCACGGCATCACGACAACAATTAAATAATAGAATAAGTACTCAACTAACCTGTGATTGAAGAATCACAACCTTGACTGTAGATGTCCGCACTGGCCGCGAATATTGACATCACAATTATAACAGCCTCTTGGCTGCGATCTGTCTACGCTGAGGTTTGGTGGGCGACTGCTCACGACAAAGTCAGTGCGCCTTCCCCTCGCCTACACGGGCCGCGTGACTTTCATGATACATGAAGAAAACCAGAGTCACGATGGGTTCCTCCAACCCGTGCTGCACAACGCACTCGTGAACTTAGAGATCAAAACCACGTACGCACTTGGGGGAACATTCTAGATTCTTCTATAAATAACTAGAATAGCTCCGCCCCCGCACTACTTTTCTAGGGAACTCCCCTATTAATTGACATTAAATTAAAGGGAGACCAACGCATGGCACTCCCTTCAAAGGGCTATTATGCAGAGATCTTACGATATTTATCCGTTTCGTCACATAGGCCCCCACTTAAGATGGTCGACCCGGTCGAACTCACTAGACAAAGATCGGTCTGAACTCTGAACCTCTACTCTATCAAGATTGGATTCCCAGGAAAAGACGTTCCATAACATTCACTTTCCCTGCGGAGATCCACCAGAATGGTATGGATGCTGAATCACCAACCACCGCCTCAAACCTACGTTATCTCCAGCGATTAGGCCCGAAACGTAACGGCCTGGTGATTGGCTTACAGGATCTGTCTACACTGGACCGTTCCGCATCCACCTGTTGCAGGCCATCGGTTACTTTACTGAAGGTTCGTTCGTCCCTTCCGACAATAGGATATTTCCTATCCCGACTAGGCATCACCTTCGTGGACTGTTCGCGGATGTCGACCGAAATGAATGGTCGCTTACTCCAGGTTCGTCTGGAGTACCCTTGCTCCTGCCTTCTCTCCCGCGAGTAAGGACAGTGAGCCTGTCGGCGTATCGAGTCACCCGACGATCCCGTCGTGCCAGATGTGACATCGCCTGTCCGACCTCGATTCCCAGTGTGCTTAACACCATGGGCCTCTTCCCGACGGAGCCCGTTCGCCCTATCTACGGTTGAACGCTCAGGAGACCGCAGACCCTCCCCACAGGATGTACTGCGTAGGACTGAGTCTTCCTCGCCCTCGTCTGGACCCAGAACCGAATCTAGCGCGATGGTAGTCGCACTATCTTGTGGAGAAACTACCTCGGACCTCTCCAAATTCTGAAGGAGAGTACAATGGAACTTACGCAATTCCCCGCGGACCTTCACCTCATACGTGGATCGGGACATTATCCGCTCCACAGGAAAAGGGCCCTGCCATCCGAGTTCGAATTCCGCCCCCTCGATTGGGAGAAGCGCGAGAACCCTATCTCCCATCTGCAGCGATAAACCGTTTTTGGTCTTGTGCTTTGGTGCTGCCAGACAACCCGTTGGGCACGACCGGATATATCTCCGCACGTCGCCTGTCATTCCAGGCCAGTGGTAGTGGCTGGAAAGACACTGGACTGTTGTCCCCACATCCTTATGTCCGGTTAAGGATAAGGTATGCACTCTATGTATCAATCGGGATCTGTAGTCAGTAGGGACTACCATCTGACCGTACTGGCTATCCCCTTGCCCGGCTCTACGATAAAGCAACCGGTTTTCTACATAGAACTGACCCGGAGTTGGCGGGACAGAACTTTGGGACACCTCCAGTAAGTAAGGACGCAAAGTCGGGTCCCTACTTTGAGCACTGCTCACTAACCTCGCAAGAGAATGGTCTATTTCCTTACCACACTGCCTTTCTCCATCCTTAGCCCTGGCCTGCCTAGCGCTCACTAGACAATGTTCCCTGGGGTCCCCCAGGAATACATGCGGACGACCGAGGATCAAAGGGTAAATAGGATCAGGCAGCACAGCCGCCTGGATGCTACCCGTAACGTACCTGCACCGAATGTCAATCCGAGCAATCGGCAAGTCCATAGCTACGGAGCTCCTCATGGCCAGCTGAAATTCTCTTGTCTCGCCGGTGAGCTGCCCTGGGCTCACAAGGTGGGATGAGATTACAGCTTCAAACTGCAATCCTGTATCGTATAGACATTCCACCTGCTTCCCATTCACCTCTATCGTTTCGATCACAGGTGATTTCTTAGACTTTGGTTTCTCCCGACCCTTAGGTGTGGTCTCGCTAGGTCTACCTCTAGTAGAGGCGAGACATGCAAAGTGCAAGTCCTTTGGCTTCCTCAGACAATCTACAGTATTATGGGAAGGAGACTTACAGTGCTTACACCACCTCTTACTCCACTTCCGTTTTGGGGAGGCGGGAGGGCTTTGCTTACCGGGTTTCTTACCAGAGTCTTTTACCACAGGATCTGCTACATTGGATGATTCTTTGGGACCTTTGGTCTTGGGCTTCTGATCAAGCCCCTTCTGCCTTTTCTGTGAATCAGTCTGACTGGAATCCCCAGTCTCACCATAGACTTCCACATACCTTTCAGCTAACTTATTTACTATGTCTAGCCTTTCCGCCCCATTTTCCCCTAAGAAATTCCTTAAAGGCTTGGACATCTGCATTTTCATTTGATCCACCACCATCAACTCTCTCAGACTCTCATAATCCTCTTTGAAATTGGCCAACGCCATCCACTTCAACAGGTATGAGTTCAACCTCACACTATAGGCCGAGAACATCTCACCTGGTTCTCTCTTGGAAGTTCTGAACCTCCGCCTGTAAGCATGGGCTGTCATTTCGAATCTTTTCAAAAGAGCCGATTTCAGGGTTGGATAATCATTTTCCATCCCTGGGGGAAGACGCGCATACACTTCGTACGCGGTGCCACGGAGTCCTTGTGAAAGCTTAAGATTCCAACGCTCTGGCTCTAAACCCATAGCTTTACACATTGCCTCGAACTTCTCTAAGAATTGATCTATCTTCTCTTGGTCCGGTTCAAATGGTGGAAACGGCCATTTCATAGCATGGTAAGCTGGACTGCTGGCTACTGATGAGCTAGGTAAAGCTACTCCACCTACTGCTCCCTCAGACTCACCAACCGATTTAGCCTCTACCTCAAGTTGCTTCATACGGAACTCATGTTCCATTTCCAACTTCCTAGCATCTAATTTCTTAGACTCTAGGTCCGCTGCCAGTTTTTGTGCTTGTTGGTCTGCCACCAACTTTTGCTCTTCAAGTGCTACCTTTCGAGCTTCAAGCTCAATTTCTGACTTTCTTCTCTCCCTCTCTTCTGCTCTGAAGTCTCTCTCTACTTCCAGTACATAGGCTTTAAACTCCTCACCTTCCAATCCCATCTCAGTTGCAGATGCCCGCACCTTAGCTAAATCTAAAGTACGAGTAGCCATGCTTAGTGTAACTTAGTATCAGTATAGATATGCAATACCCACTCACAATGCTAACTGTACTCCAACCAACACTGTAACTATGTATCTATACTAACTTAACTAAATGTCTGTCCACGTCGAAGAGAAAGGTTTCAGTAGCCCTACTCGTCAAGTAGACAATAGGTATAGGACAGATGACACTATAACCTATTCCTACGAGATGTCAGAACAAAGAGAAGATCCCGGACGAGCCCCCACTCTAACTCTTGTGACAAGACCGCCGGGGCTTGGACTGGTTTGCCACGATAGTTACTATCCCCTGCCTTTGCTCCAACCACCTCAATAGCACTCTACATCTACCAGGCCCCACACAAGCCGGGACAGCTTAACCTCCCCTCCCTCACCTAGGGTTCCAAACCCCAAGGGGGCTCGGACCAGACACCAGTCATATCACTGCACAAAGTCATAGCTAAGAGAACAAAAATTTAATTCTGAACTACGTCAACCACAACACAGAGAAGGATGGCTGAAAGCCAGACTAGAAGAACTATGTACAAGATCACAGACGCAGATGAGTATTCATCATGGAGGCGGACGATAGCTCGTGCGGTTGTCCAGTCGTGGTAGCGACTCACCCAGGCTCCTCCAGTGGACTGGAACTCCAAGGTCTGCTGCCTCTCCAAAGTTCCCTCTTCACCCAGAGAACCAAGCAAGGGCTGATCAAGCGCAGTACCACTGCCTGACTGACACTGCACTGATGAACAAGGATCCTTCCTTGCTGTCGTACTATTTCACTCGTCACACTCCTGATGAAGTCTGGGCCGACCCTATAACATTAGCGGTCTCCCACTTGCAGAAAAAATACATGTAGCGCCGTCTCAGAATACACAAGAGCCAGGTCACTCTTCTATCTCAACAGTGACCCACACACTGATAGGTCACTTACATAATAAGCGGTTGCTCCACCCAATCACACAATGTCACTGGTAAAGTCTATCAGGTGACTAAACACTTCACCTTAGTTCCATGTCCTTGGACAATAGATCTTCACACAGTATTATGTACCTACCCTGATCCATGGGTAGTAATCACAACCTAGCATACACTGTCAACAGTTCATCACCATCGCATGAGGTAGCTCCCTACCTTCACAAACATTGTCAACAGTTCATAACGTTGGCATGAGGTAGCTCCCTACCTTAACAAACCTGTCACTCTGGTGTTTCCACCAATGTTGTAATCAATGTCCTAGTTCACTAGACCACATGTTGGCTTCATAAAGGTAACCAATGTAAAAACACTATGTAAGCATCAACTGATACATGGTGTCCCATAACCCAGCCGGGCCAGAAGCATATAACACAGGTCATGGCGACCGGTAACAATGATCACTCTGCACAACTTGAAAGGTCACTCCCTTGCAATTACCAAGGTTTACACAGAGACTGAATGTCACCAGTGCTTCACTGGCTTGAATCACCAGACGTTTCAGTGTTGGATCCTCTCAGGATCGGATGACACTCGTCGGACTCTTGACGGAGGTCCTACCCTAGACCTACCGACTTATTCAGCACTCAGCTCCTTCCAACATTGATCTCGCAGACTCAGACAACCACTCCCCGTATGGCCTCAATCAACTTCTGGATAGGCACTGGAATGAGTGGGCCCATAGAGCTCATGGTGCAGCTCTTGAATCTTCTTATGTATAGTAATAACAGATCCTGAAACACGGAGAGGTTGGTGTGAGTACTCAACTACAACAAAGACTACCAGCATCTCCACCCTGTCACCTGCCTCTCAGACATTCCTCATGTCTACCAACATGAGTATGAAATCATCACATCATAGATCTACCTAGTCACTATAATATATAGGCATAATGATGGTAGGAAAAGCAATAGCCCACCTGTTCAGTCAAGTAACACTTCTGGGCTACATATAACCCCTAGCACCAGAGTCGACTGTATGACTCTGTCAAGCATCCTTCGCCTGGTGCCAGTCCAATCCGGTTTCATCTTCCATCCTCAATCAACATATACACTTACTTTCCTTTCAGTGTAGGGATTACTGTATCGAGAAGGTGTCCAGCCGGACCTCTCCTTCCTGACAGACTCATCAATTCATCAATCCCTTCACCCATGGACTGATGAATTACACACATTAATAACTATATGTCCATAATGAATTATACTCCTGATAATTCATTACTATAGCATTAACTAAGGAGAACTCATGACTTGTTACACTTAAATAGCAAAATCATATCACAGCCATAGTGTCAGGTCTGGGATCCCTGCCCCAGATCCTGAGTTGCCCTCTTATTCACTGACTATCTTTCAGGTCAGTCATCCCTGTGCCGGTCGAGCACAGCTGTGGTGGCCATCCACCACTACACTTTCCCACAGCTACTGTGGGTCTCGTGTACCTTGTCCCGTGACTACTTAAGTCACGTCATCCAATGTAGCAAACCTCTAGACTCCACTACCAAACTCTGACTCCGCCTTTTTTAGGGGGGGGGGGATTATTCCTCTCATATACTCCTACTTCACGGCAGTACTCCAAGTACTCCATGAACCGAGTCAGGGTTCCAGAAGAGTAGAATATTAGAGACAGAAACGGTTAGGTTCAAACCTCGATCTATCTAGACACCTCGGCCTCGAATTACGGAGTGCCGCATCACCCTCGATCGGGTATGTTCACTCATCGGATATGCACGATTGCATTGGGTCGGACCTAGTACCGATCGGATTGGGGTACCGGCCTACCTCCCGCTGCCTAGACAAACGTAAGATGTAACACGCACGGTCATCCTGGCGGACGGACCGGACAACAAGCAGTCACAATAGTATCATGAGTACTTCTTATCAATTGGTATCCTACCGATGCAACGCCATTCGGCTTACGCGGAATAACACTGCTATCTGCATACAGCAAATACACCACTGCTGATTTCACCTTGATTCCTCGAAACATCACCATCACTGATAGAACAAGTACGTTACCATTCTAATGTCACGAAGCACATTACACATTTCTAATAATAAGCTATACCTTATCATTTACAGCGTCTAGCATGTTGATGTCATGACGGACAAACTGTCGCCTTGCCTGCGTAATGAATAAACCAAACCCGTAACTGCTACACACTGTAACGCACATCGTTCGGCCTATTTTATTTACACACCACTCGCTGTGGAATACGGCTTGTTCCGTCAGGTAACACATTACATTGCTGATCGATAAAGCCTACTTAAAAATGCAAACCGCCAACTGTAACGGATAACGCTACGCGACAACTCAATTTTACGACGGCAATTAATTCATTCCGGGAATCAGCACGGCATCACGACAACAATTAAATAATAGAATAAGTACTCAACTAACCTGTGATTGAAGAATCACAACCTTGACTGTAGATGTCCGCACTGGCCGCGAATATTGACATCACAATTATAACAGCCTCTTGGCTGCGATCTGTCTACGCTGAGGTTTGGTGGGCGACTGCTCACGACAAAGTCAGTGCGCCTTCCCCTCGCCTACACGGGCCGCGTGACTTTCATGATACATGAAGAAAACCAGAGTCACGATGGGTTCCTCCAACCCGTGCTGCACACCGCACTCGTGAACTTAGAGATCAAAACCACGTACGCACTTGGGGGAACATTCTAGATTCTTCTATAAATAACTAGAATAGCTCCGCCCCCGCACTACTTTTCTAGGGAACTCCCCTATTAATTGACATTAAATTAAAGGGAGACCAACGCATGGCACTCCCTTCAAAGGGCTATTATGCAGAGATCTTACGATATTTATCCGTTTCGTCACAACCTTGATAAAACCAAACAGCGCACTCTGCAGCTCAGACGTGGGACAATCTTTCTAAACATATTATAGAAACATTTATTACCAAAGACATTGGCTAGAGATTATCCTCAACGTTATACGAGGGGGTTTCCCATGAAAACCTTAAAAGTGTGACAGAAATTACAATAACCATGCCACTGTCTTGTAACCTGCCAATATTGTTGTTAAGGATGCAAGAGTGTTGAACGCGTGATATCATGGTGCAGACGAACACGGTGACGTCATAAGGACGTTTAATTATGGCCGCCCCACTTTTGACATGCACCAAAGAGGAGCAGCGTTCTGTTATCCTTTTTTTTTTATCAGTGAAGGGGTGACACCTATTGACATTTATCGGCAAAAGAAGGACCAGTATGGCGATGCAGTCTGTCAGTCAAGCAAATGTATGAGTGGTGTACGAAGTTTCAAAACTGCTCGGTCTGAAAAAGAGATACAGCATGTTGTGCATGAGTGGTTACACATGTGACAAATAGATTTTGTTTCTACAGGAATCCAAGCACTTTATTGGCGCCAGGGGACTTGCATTGAACGCAGTGGTGACTACATCGAAAAATGATACATTTGTTCTTTAATTTTTTTCAGAATATATTCACACACACACAAAGAACATTTAAGGTTTTTATATGAAGCCCCCTCGTACAAATTTGAGATGTAACAAACTCTATCACAGCTTTTGCCTTAACAGGAAACGCTTATCTTATCAGACATAAAACTATACGTATCTTATACTATAATTATATAAAACTATACTCACCTATTAAGAAATAAATGCCCTATGTTCTGACATTTAGAAAGTAACCACACACAGAAACATATATTTACATATTCGTTGACATAGAGTTAGTAGAATATTTTCGTTAACCAGTGTAGCATTTTCAGGATTGATTTCGTTGTCTTTCTTCCAAGAAAGCCGTTGAAAGAAGGAGAAAGGCGACAATATCCCGCAACATGGGTCGTACCCTGTGTGTCTCGGGTGGTTCCCGCACTGGTCAGCTCATATCGTATTTGTTGTTGACGTTGTGCAAGATCAACATCAGGGCTAGTATGAGCAGTAGAAACTGATGAAAACAAAACAGTTATGTGCTTAGATAAACTCAGAACAAATTACTCATCATCATCATCATCATCATCATCATCATCATCATCATCATCATCATCATCATCATCATCATCATCATCATCATCATCATCATCATCACCACCATCATCATCATCATCATCATCATCATCATCATCATCATCATCAACATCATCATCATCATCAACTTCCACTTTTGCCGTCAAGTGTCGTGGGGAGGAATAATTGACGTTCCAGCGCCCAAAATGGTGGCACTGGATAGTGTCATTCCGTGTGATTGTACAATGTCTTTGATGTTATCTATCTAGTATTTCCTCGGTCGCCCTCTTACTCTCGTATCAAATCTTCTTTGATGTAGCGCCAGTGCTAGTAACTTAAGATTTTGCAACGAATTACTCATCTCATTTCATCATCTGATCTTGTTCCTCTTGCACCTTGCCGTGCCGAGGTGAAGCATAAACTGCGGGAAAGTGTCCGTTTATGAGCTTCACATATCGAGATTCTCATGGACTCATTTTGTCCGTCACTTACATTGTCGGCTTGTTCTTCTGATTCCATTGTTTGTCTGATTATTTTATTACACGATTTTTTCTTCGAGCAGCAGGAAATATTCACTGCCGGCTTGCTAGGCCAGTCACAAGTTTAGGACAGGAATATCTGACCAAGGGAAGTCCGCCCCTTGGCGAGCCAGAGCCCCGTCTGTCCATGACCTCGCGGTCTACATCACGGGTAGGTGAGGTTGACTTGTGTAGTCTGTGAGTCATCGCCAGGCTACCAATTTTAAATTTTCAACCCTCTTGAGAGAAACAAGCCGATCGTAACCCTACTGGCTGCAGGGCCAGGCGCAGTACATATCTTGTAAATGAATTACTTATCACATAAACATATACACAATGTGGTACTACAGGGTATGAATTAGCACCATGTCTTTTGTGACATACGCACGTAACACCGTTTTGAAAAATTAGGAGAAAGCTTGAGTCGAGTTGAGTCCAGAGGCGACATGACAGCACTTGAGACATTCCTATACGTACTCCGTCATCTTCAAAAGCTAACGAAAAGTCCCGATACTAATGGTCCCAGTAGCAGTCTGATTAAATGTCCGTCTAATCTCACCTTGAAGTATTGAACGCTGATCACACCCCGTGATCACTCCCTGTCGAACGATTCTTCCTAGGCTGTGACGACTTATCTGTTCTGGCACACTATACACATGACCCCAAAGGGCTCTGACGCCGTTTTCCTTCTTGTTCTTCTTCTTTGCCGACCATCCCTCATTGCGACATAGACCCCCACCCAACTCACCTTCTATATTTAGCTATCCTATCCAGCTCTGTGCATGTCCTTATCATTTTCTTCATTTCTGTTCTACTTCTTTTCTTCGTGAGGTCTTCATCTAATGTCTTTTGTTCTAAGGCTTGTATACTATTCTGGAGTTGTCTCAGTTTATGTCCTATCCAGTGCTAGCGTCTTCTCTTCACCTCTTTTGTTCATTGATATTTATATAATCTGCCTTACCATGTACCAATATCCCATCCACGTGGGAGAAATCACAGTCTGCAAGATCGTCTTCTTCTTTCTTTCGCCGGCGTGATTGCGCGTCATCCTGATGTCTGTGGTGACCCTCCTGGTTGGTTGCCTCCACCGCCAGCACCTTTCCTTTGCTAAAGTATACTGTGGTCTTACTCGAGTTTATACATGTATGTATGAACACACGTGTCTGTGCATGTGTGTACGTACATATATATCTAGACCAGTCTGGTTTTACGGCGCCAGAGACTCGCCGCCGCCCCTTCTCCTGTTAGTTAAAACAGTTTCGTCACGTGAAAGCCAGGACTTGGACATTTGTTGCCAGAGGTGTTGAATGCACAACCCATGGGGGTATTTTGCGAGGTTAAGAGATCACCCCATCTCTGCCCCTCCCCCCACCCCCGCCTATAAAAGCAATATGAATCCTCTACAAGATCTGAACATGTTAAAAATAAACAGCATTATGCCTCGAAGGCTGAAATACATCGATTATGGTGTATTTCTTCGGCCATATTTAATCTTATAAAGATTAAGCACAGCCCACAGCTGGCAACGCTGATTGTGTTCCGGTACGAGCCTTGGGCCTTGTCCACGTTGGATTGGAAGCGCTAGACTTGAGTTTCGCTCTCGTGTGAACATATTTAATGTGCCCATTAGTGATTAAACAGGATCGTCTCCATTGCACTCCGGACAGGCCCATAAATGCTCCGATTTCTTCCTTAACATCTCCGCCTTATTGACTGATCGCACCAGCTCTGTACTGATTAATCAAATTTTTTTTTCTGTTATTGGCAAAATGTTCATGTTTGGCGGCTCCTCGCTTCCCTCCCATCTCCCTCACTCTGGACAAGGAAGAAGATTAAAATTGTGGGTTCTAAAGGATCACAATTGACCAACCAAACGAGGCAGTACTCACACATTCCGGACGCTCTAATCCTACCTGGAAAACAAGCACAGCAATGGTGACTCCGATGACAACCCACTGGTACTTCTTCAAGTGGATGCTTACCGCCTCTTGACATCCCTGCAGAGAAAACAACACTTGCAGTTTTTTTTTTTTTTTTTTTTTTGGGGGGGGGGGGGGTTTAAAGTTTGATGCACAAGAAGAATTTTTGGCGCATTGAGCTTCGTGTAGTAAAGTACAGGGTGTATTTTTAATAACTGTACAGTATCTGAAAATATTGCCGGTCCAAGTTTTGTATTTACCTATTATGTTGCATGACCTTTACAGAGGGTGAATACAAAACTTGGACCGGCAGTAGTTTCAAACACTGCACAGACATTAAAAATACACCATATAAATGGGCCTTTTACGTGTCTTAAGTGTCTTTGGTCATATTGTGCAAGACCTACATTTGTATAGACCAATTGGCATTAGTATGGTAGGTTGGTCAATATCACGCCGGCCGCATCCACTTCCCCAGACATTTCATTGTACTCATTCTAGGATGTGTCGACCTGGCAGCCTGTGTACATTATTAATTTTCAATGCGAATTCGATCCCATGACCCCGGGGATGAGAAAGCGAGGGTCTAGACACTACGCTAATTTAATATAGTTGCGTGTCCTGGGGGAAGAGTGGTCTCGAGGTATAGTGTCCGCCTCGAGTGCTGGAGGTCCTGGGTTCAAGCCACGGTGAGGGTTGGGATTTTTTCACCTGGACTTCTAGTTACAAAATTCCCCTTAGTCTGTGGGTAGTGAGATCGGACGTCCGTGTGTATTGTTGTGCACGTTAAAATATCCCTTGGTAGTTGGAAATCGAAAAAGAGTAGACTAACGGGGCTGCCCGGGCAAAAATTTCGAGTTAAATAACTACCCACAGTATTTCAAGATCCTCGTCTGTGCTACGGAGTTCGTGCACTGAGCTGTGTTTCTCCGGACTCAGGTTTGAGTTAGGAGTCGAACGGAGCACTTATCGGTTACACCCGTGTGCCGTGATGATGATACATCGACTAAATTAAACTATACTAAAGTAAGTTGCATGTCCTTCACAGGCAACCCTAGCATTTTGGCTGTTCGTGATTCCTGGGCAGGTTTTACGTTTAATAGTTTGTCATTGCTTTCTGAACGACCGGTACCTATACCTTTTTCGAAAACAGCACCGCTGTGTTTCGAACCTGGGTATACGGATTACGATTCGCGTCCGTAACCATGGAAACCATCACTACACTGCTTCGGCTCGGAATTGACCTAGGCTAAGGGACATATGCTGTACAAAACGATATACCTAAGTGATTTAATGCTGAAGGATAATTTATCGTCATTATGTGACTTCCTATTTAAAAAGAAAGACGATATATCGCCATACTAGGGTCACCGTGTTATTTATCTTATTTCGTGATATATTCCGCAATGCTCAGCAAACGGAAATCTGCATTATAATACTTGTTAATTTAATTGTGTACCACGTTTTGTCCAAACCTACTGTTTGATACAGAATCATTTAATATACCAGGACGTGAATGGGACGTGTCGTCTGTGCAGAGTTAGTGTTCAGACTGCTTGCCATAGATTAGTTCCCAACGTGGTTGCCAGACGTCATGGTACTGGTTTTAATTTACAAAGCGGTTTACCATAGGTATTTGTTTATTCGTTGGCTTGCGTTGAACCTAAGCGTAGACCTTATACATGGTACTACTTCTAGTGCTGTCGACTTATTTTTGCGTGTGGATTAGCTTTCCCTATTACCAGTGATCTGGCCGCAAGGAGAACCCACTACGACTTCAGAGATACTTGTAAACTACATCCCCAAGTCAAGAGAGACGTCCACATTTTAGTTCAACTGACCGGAGTAGCTGTTAAACCCGCTACCTCGACATCAGCGCACCAGATGCTTAAAAACGAGCGCTCTTATCTATTTAGCCATATTCCTGCCTACCATAAGTTACATTGGCACCTTTCCGTCTTGACAGACGATAGTTTGGTACATTGTGCTTCAAAAAGGCTTAATAACTACGACCCATGGCGGTGGCGAGTGTGGCTGGTAAGGCCAATTCTTGCTGCAAATGTTTGCCCACAGTAGATGCATGTGAAAACATGGTCATTTCCACCATTGTGCACCATCTTACGTCTCTCGCGCTCTGTGTGTGCTTTATCTGCAATCATTTTCTCTTTTGTCTTTATACCATTTCTGATATTTGCCCTCCATGCAACACGTTCAGCGGCGACTTGCTCCCAATGTGCATTATCTATGCCTGTATCAGTCATGTCCCGCTTACACACATCTTTGTATCGTAGTAGAGGCCGACCCTGAGATCTCCTACCCGTCTGTAATTCACCAAAAAAAAGATGTCCTTTGGTATTCTACCATCATCCATCCTCCTAACATGTTCTATCCATCTAAGTCTACGAAGACTGAGCATGGAATACACCGTCACACAACCTGATCTTCTACCATAAGTATAATACTATTAAACTGTTTTGCACGCCACAACGAACTCCTCAAGAAAAGACAGAATCAATCAACACTGCAAACTTAACATTGTTCTGTTTTTCAGAATTTTCGACAGACGCCCAGAGTTCAACGATCTGTAAACGCGTTGTGTCTTACATGCCGATGGAATAATTCACCCGGAGCAATGTATTGATTCTCCAAGTGTTAGACTGTCTTACAACAACTAATAACTGTCTGTCTGTGTACTGACGTCGGACGTGCACAGGTAAAGATGTCTTACCAACTTGTGTGATCTGTCTTCTTTAAAACTGAACCGTTCATCATCATCTTCTTCTTCCAGTTTTACCGTCAAGCATCGTGGCGATTAATAAATGGCGTTCCAACCCCGCGATAGGTGGCACTGGATAGTGTCATTCCGTGTGATTCTACATGTCTTTGATGCCGTCAATCCATTTTCTCCTCGTGTGTCCTCTTGCTCTCGTAGCAGATGTTCTTAGTGCTGGTAGTTGATGGTATTGTATTCAAACGAGATGGCCAAACCATTTGATCGTCTGCCTTTCAATTTATGTGGCACAATTTGTTGATATCTCTCTATATATAAACACGATGTATATTAATAGCAACCAGGCAAAGACTTTACACTCTAAACTCACAGATAACTTTTCAGCTTCACATTTGCAACATGCCAGTAGAAAGTGTATCTGAGCACAAAGCAGTGAGTCTCATCATTGATAGAAATCTTACCTTTTATTCCTATGTTCAAGCGCTCGTTAAACAAACATCAACAACCGTCTAATATAACAGTTTGCCAAATAAAAACATTTCCTCGATGAAAGCACAGGAAAGATAACATATATAATACATCTAGCACCAAAGACAAATTGACTATTGCTCCGTAATCTGGAATAGTTGTTCCAAGTCAATCACAAAGCGCCTTTACTCACTACAGAAAATGCTGTGGGGTTAATTAATGGTAAAAAGCTTACCGACAATCCTAGACTATACATAAATTACTGCCACTTCAGTAAATACCTGGATGGCTAGGCCACATGGCATGGTCGAGACAAGAACACTGAGCTGATCCACGACTCTGGTGATCGTGTGAGGAGGCAAAACATGACAGCCCACGCTTATCGGCATGGCACAGTATGATGATAACTGGCACTTCAATTACTGCCACTTCAATTACTGCCACTTTAATTACTGCCACTTCAATTACTGCCACTTTAATAACTGCCACTCTGCAAACGTTTACATTTTAATAAGGACTAACACATTCACAAAACCCTAAATCAAAGAGCTTAAAGCTACCTTTGGCCATTTTCTTAAATATAACGCAAGACATAGCATAAAGATTAAACATATTATACATCGCTAAGTCTAAGATAATAAAGTTAGCGTACTCAGAAGGTCATCTTTGGAACAATCTTCCATAAGAAATCAAAGACACCACCAGGCCTGTACAAATAATCTCAGCCTATTTGAACATTAACTCAGTAAAAACTATATGCCACCTTAAAATAATAGTAATAATTTCACAGAACAACTAAAATAATAACAATTTTCCTAACTGTGGTACAGTACATCTACCCTAGCTAATTACAATTGTCATGTCACAAATTAGTTTTATTGAGTCATGTATTATTGATTTGTGTACATGCTCACTGGTTTATTATGCATATATTTGTTTCTATTGTTGTCGTTATTGCCTAAGATTAGCTTCATAAGGGATGTATGCATGAAATAATGTACGAGAGCAGAGAGATAAGACGGATAGAATATCAGGCTGTGCCCAATTCTTAACCATTTGAAAATAAAGTTCGTTCGTTTGTCCTGTGCTTTCCAGAAAAAGGGTTGTCTAATTGAACTATTATCTGGGTTCTCAACATGTGTCCTATTCTTCTGGACTCACGGGAATCTGTCTCGATTTCACCCTAAACTCCAATTAGTGAATTTGCTATACAATTTTAGTTCTTCTATTCTGCGGAGGTACCAATTAATGATTCTTTGTGTTTTATTTGCAATTGTTTCAGTCCGTCTCTGTTATTCTGATCCACGCAATAGCTCTTTTTTAATAACCATCACAATCATCATCATCATATGCCATGCCGATAAAGCGTGGGAGGTCATAGTTCACAACCCCACAAGATCACCAGAGTCCTAGTTCAAGTCTATGTTCCTGTCTCAATGATGCTATGTGGCCAAGCCATTCATGCATGTATATCTCTGTCTTCTCCTTCCGCTTTTGACTCAAATGTTGCCAATTTTCACGAGTGGACGGTCATGGTTCGCCATCTCACACGATCACCATAGTCGTGGATAAGGTATGTATTTTATTCGCGATTATGCCATGTGGCCAAGTTGTTGACGTATTTACCGTTTTGTCATGACCCTGCTCTTTTACCATAGAGTTTCCCAGCTGTCACCACCTTCTCCAGTTATGTTTTTCTTTTCGTCTTTTTTTCTTTCTTTTTTTCATAATGTGCCCAACAATTTTGACTAATCAACTTTAGGTTTTGTGTGTTTTTTATTTTCTTGTATGCTCGTCGTATTCGCTTTTCTGTCCTTACAAGGTATTTTCTCCATTTTCCCTAGGGGTCACATTTCCATTGCCACTAGATGTTTGACGGCTTGTCCATCTTTCACCCGCATAGAATATTATATTTTCCAAATAGCAAAAAGCAGTATATTTTCCAAAAGCAATCAACAGCATATTTTCCAAATAGCATACAACAGTTTATTTTCCAAATAGCATACAACAGTATAGTTTCCAAATATCATACAACAGAATATTTTCCAAATGACATACAACAGCATATTTTCCAAATAGCAAACACTCATCGCACTTAACCTATTTCTATTGACGTATGTTTTCTATCTTTCAAAAAGCTATTTTTCGTACGTTTTCCATCTTGCAAATTGTTACTTTTGAGTGAGTGTATATCCCATCATACAATAGGCTATGTTAGCAACAAAACACAACAAAATAATCTTATAATATCGTGGACCAAGATAATGAAACAAACAGACTTATTACAAAACAGGTCATCGAAGAAGACTTGCTCATAAACAGTATAATGTCTGAGAAAATGAAATAAGTTCACCACATTAAACGCCACGGTGGCTTGTAGGGCCCCGAGCAATGATGTCCAGACCAAACTGAATTAGAGGAAGAGGCCGACCATGTAAACGATGGGCAGAGGGAAGAGCAGAGTCCATGGGAATCTTGATACTTGAAGCCCATAAACTGACACTGTCCCGCTGTTTATGCTTCACCATGACACCGCAATGTACAAGAGGAACATGATGAGATGAGATGGAGGATTGTAGAGAGCAGTGATGGAAGGCTTTGTACCTGGTAGAAAAGGCAGTGGTTAACCAGCACGAAGATGGACATAGGACATTGAGGACATCTTGGGCATGACGATGTATGAGGCGGGAGACATGGCCAGAGAAAGATTTGACAGCGCAAAGCGATGCGACGCACGTTCTGCAAAAGGCGTGCTGTTTGAGAGAGAAAATAGACTAGAATGTACGCGAGCGCACACACGCGTACATACACACAAGCTCGTACACACACACGCACGCACGAGGACACGTATACATACATGCACGCACGTACGAACATGCACACTTCTATACACACACGCACACGCACACACATACACACATACGTGTACACACATAAAATCGCGCACACGTACACATACACACACGCACACATAAACACACACATACATACACGCTGGCACACAAACATTCTCACACGCACGCATAGACACACACACGCACACATACACACAGACGCGCGCGCGCATACATGCATACAAGTAGGCACGTATCCACACGTACATACGAGCGTTCACCCACATATATACACACGCACACGAAGACATTGGCGAACGGATTACGGGCGAAGTTCCTAATCCCACATTCCGCGTTCAAAACACAGCGGCGGGCGATTAGGCAGCAGACAGCCTTGCGTTAGGTATTTTGTAAAATGGTATGAGTGTCTGTCGTCCAGAAAACAATCGCAGACTACTGTGCATACATTTTCCCAGGAATCACGAACAGCCAAAATATGCTGGAGTTGACTGCTACGTCCTGTATGGGATATTCAAATAACTTTAAATAACAAGCACACACACACACACACACACACACACACACACACACACACACACACACACACATATATATATATATATATATATATATATATATATATATATATATATATATATATATTACGGACGTTCATTTGAAGCCCTTTCCTATGGCTTTATTACAAAAGTATGAAAGAAACATTAACAGGTGTGGTAGAATTAAACAAAACATTCATATTGAATGAATTATGCACCATGTGTTGGTCAGAAGAGGTCGCTGTTGGCATTCAGGGAAGCAGCCCATCGCTTAGGTAGGCGGCGAATGCCGTCGGCAAAAACGGATTGTGGTTGCTCACTGAAACAAGTGTTTACCGCGTTCATTACGTTTGCATCTGTGTGATATCGTTGCCCCTTGAGAGATATTTTAGAGGTCCGAACAAATGAAAATCACATGATGACAAATCAGGACTAAAAGCTGGATGTTGCAGGATTTCCCACTTCTTCCTTGCTAATGCTTCCTGCACAATCTTTGCGACATGCGGACGAGCATTATCGTGCAACAAAATCACACAGCGAGAAATCATGCCGGGTCGTTTATTCTTAATGACTTTTTCCAGCTTGTCTAGTATTTGCAAATAGTGGGTAGAGTTTATATTGACACCAGGTTCTTTAAAGTCGGCCACCAATAGCCCTTCATGGTCAAAAAATGCGCTCAGCATAACCTTACCAGCGGAAACCTGTAACTTGAATTTTTTGGCTTTTGGTGATCCAGCATGCTTCCATTGCATGCTCTCTCTTTTGCTGCTCGGCTCAAAGTGGTGACACCATGATTCATCGCCTGCCACTATGCGGAAGAGAAATGCATCACCCTCCACTCTGTAACGCAGCAAGTGGTTCAAACACCATCCCATGCGTTCCTCTATTTGGTGGTCTGTCAACATCCGTGGTACCCACTGTGAACACACCTTCCGATATTGCAGTTTCTTACGAATTACCTTTAGAATTGTCCAAATTGACACAACAAAATCTTTCGCTAGCGAACTTATGCTTCGACAACGGTTCTCTGTACTGCTGCATCAATTTTGGCAGTGGTTTTTTTTTGTTTGTTTTGTTTTTCTGTTGCAACAATATGCTCTTGACCCGGCCGTCGAAGATCTGTCGTGAACTGACGTCCTTTCCGAAACATTCGTGCCCAGTCTGTGACTGTTGTCTTCGACACACATTTGTTACCGTACGCTGCCTGCATTCTTCGATGAATGTCTACTGGTTGACATCCTTCAAATGAAAGAAACTGAATCACCGCTCTTTGAGCTTCTTTGGACAAATTTTGGATCACCCGGCCATTTTCTCAACGGCCAGAAACAGAACCTATGCATCATGGGACGATAAGCACGTGCTCTTTTATTCATTGGTCAGTACTTATCATATGACTATGACATGATCATGTTCAGCATACGCAATTACACGCGGTGCGGCACGAACGGATTTGACCTGAACGCCCCTTATATATGCATACATACACACAGACTCACACATACAAACACGCACGTGCTAGCACATGATTACTATGTCTGGCCTTACCATGGTGCTAAAGCTGGAGCTGTTGTAAGGACTGAGGATACACTCGTGCCGCATGGTGGCGTTGTTGGACATACAACACGAGTCTGGCACGTGCCTGTGCTGACCGTCGGCCATTGTGGTGTTCCAGTGGAACTTATCCACCCTCCGGTAATCCAGGCCACTCTCCCAGCCACAGCAGTCCAGCTGTGAAAGGATAACATTGGAATTTGGAAACGGGTTAACGATAACATTGGAGATATGTACCGGTTTAATGATAATATTGGAAACATGAACCAGTTTAACGATAACTTTGGAAATATGAACCGGATCAACGATAACACTGGAAATATAAACAGGGTTAACGATAACATTGGAAATATGAACCGTCTTAACGATAAGATTGGAAATATGAACAGGGTGAACGATACAATTGGAAATATGAACCAGGTTAATGATAACATCGGAAATGTAAATCGAGTTAATAATATTCGAACTATGAACTGGGATAACGATAACATTGAAATTATGAGCCGGGTTGATGATAACATTGAATGTATGAACTTGGATTACGATAACATTAGAAACATGTACCAGCTAAACGATAACATTGTAAATATGAACCGGGTTAACGATAAGAATAGAAATATGAACTGGTTTAACAATAACGTTGGAAATATGAACCAGGTTAACAATAACGTTGGAAATATGAACCAGTTCAATGATAATATTGGAAACATGAACCGGTTTAACGATAACATATGAATTATTACAGCAGATGGAAGATGCACAACAGAGATTAAGAACAGAATATGGAAGCAAAAGCTGCATTTCAGAAAAGGATTGGTATCTTATGCAATAAGTTACTTTCATTGAATGTAAGAAAGAGAGAGCTGAAATGCTGTATGTTTTACTGTATGGCAGTGAACCTTGGAATGTAAATGGAAAAAAAAAATTAGGAAGAACGTGGAAGCAACAGAGATGTGGTTCATGAGACAAATGCTGCGTATTCCTTGGATTGCCAGAGTAACTAACAACAATTGTCCGAAAGAGGCTAAGAAATTAGAACATTATATTCAACAATACGAAAGAGACAAACAGCTTTCTTTGGTCATGTGATGAGAAGAGAGGATTAGAGAATATCGTGACAACTGGAAAGATCAATTGGAAGTAAGGCAGAGGCAGACCAAGAGAAATTATGGTGGATGGAAGGTGGCATGGACGAATATCATCAGCAAAGTTATTTCAGAACACCAAAGACCGAGATCTGCGGAGACATTCATGACTACGCCAACTGGCAAAGCAATTGATGATGATGATGCATGTGCCTCATGTGGTAAAAGACCTACCAGTCTGCCTTTACCACACTCTCGTAAACGGGTTCTTAACATGGATCAGGGGCATGCCAGACTACAAGGTAATCCACTCGCATCCCAGCTTGCAAATAATATACCAATACACGCGGGAAGAGGCATGGACATGGCTGATATAATCAATGCAGCACAGAAGCGGTTGGTGGCTGCTGATGAGGCGCCGACGTTAGGCGCGATTACAGGAACCGGAAGTGAAATATGGTCAAACACGCCGATGCCGCCGTCTACGTCATGACAGGAGATATCATAACCAAATCCTGATGTGAACAGTAAGGAAATATGCTATAGGATGGCTGTTGTGTTGGAGGAGGACTGAGCACGTATACGGATGACCAATGTGCTGTGACGTCGTTCGACATATCATGACATAACATAACATTTTAAAGTTATAAGCTGATCTTGCCTTGACAGTTAATGATACTTTGTGTTCACTAAATCTAACTGTCAAAGCTGTCTGGGGCTGGCTGTTTGTGGGCGATTTCGGTAATGGCCAAACCATCTGGCCCGCTGTATCTAAAACTATCTATATGAATTGAAAATGGACAGACACAGACAGGACTAGTGGACGAAATGCTAAACAACCTTTTCCTGTATAGTGTTGAAGGTTCTAGTAAAAGGTCCACGGCTGCTGTCGACCGAGTCTCCGTACTGAGAGACTAGTTTGTCGGTCAAGACACGGTGAACTCTGCCCTCCCACTGAAAATATACAATTTATGAGAAACTTACACATCTGAATGTTTGTTGCTAACATATAAGTATAGTGTTAAAAAGTTTCTTGCAAATCTTTTACAGGACGTAGCTGTCAACTCCAGCGTTTCTTGACTGATTGTGATTACTGGGCAAGTTTACGATCAGTAGTTTGTCTTTGCTTTCTGAACATCCGGCACTCATACCATTGTATGAAAACGCAAGACAGTCTGCTTCCAAATTGCCGGCAGCTGTGTTCGAATGTGGTCTGTGGGATTACGAATTACGTTGGTAGCCTCTTCGCCCCGCAGAGTACACATCTGATTATTTGTTGGTCACGAAGTAACTCTCATCTCATCTCATCTCATTTCTTCTCATCTCATCTCATTTTTTTACAATGCTTTTTTCCTATGTAAATGCATCATGCACTATTGATGAACGAAAGATGAGTGACTGGAATGGCCGACTGTAAGACGGGCCTGCGTGCCCAATTTGTAACCCTTCTAAAATAAAGATCAATCAATTAATAAATCAATCAATCATTCAATAATTTCATCTCACCTCATGTCATCTCATCTCAACTCATCTCATCTCATCTACTCTTATCTTATCCTGTTCCTCTGGTACCTTACAGTGTCGAGGTGAAGCATAAACAGTGGGAGAGTGCCCGTGTATTGGCTTCAAATATCGAAGCAAAAAGTATGTAAAATCTGAGTAGTTGTTACTCGTAAAGTAAGAGTGGTGTAGACATCTGACTGTTTGTTGCTCGAAAAGTAAGAATGATGTAAACATCAATTTGTTGGTCACTCATAAATCCGGCGCTGTAGCCTAGGGATTCAGAGCGCAATTCGTAATCCCGCATACCGTGTTCGAAACACAGCTGCGGGCGATTTGGCAGCAGACCGCCTTACGCTGATTTTCACACAGTTGTATTAGCGCCGGTTGTTTACAAAACAATAGCAAACTTCTGAACGCAAACCTGCCCCCAAAAAACAAATCACAAACAGAAAACAATGATGGGGTTGACTTCGGCGTCCTGCAAAGGATACGCAATTAACATAAAGTAACAATTAGACTGTTTGTTGCTGACAGAGTATGAACCATGTACCAATTTGATTTCGTTTAATAAAATAAAAATATTACACACACACTCACACACACGCACGCACACACACACACACACACACACACACACACACACACACACACACACACACAATTATTAAGGTTGTACAAACCATGAAATAAAAATGCAATAACAAGTAAGTCAATAATCTAAACACAATATCCAGAAACAGTATGTTGCACGATTTATTGCCTGGCATACTTCGCTGTATCTCGCCAGGTGCATACTGCAGAGTGATATAATATCATATGAAGTGAATAAATGAATCATACTTGAGATGAAAGAATCACATCAAATAGTCACAAGTATTGTTCGAATATGGAACATCTGTTAGCCCCATTTTTTTTCCCGCGTTTCCATCCTGTTTCAGGATATTGCGGTCAACACCAGCATCTTTCAGCTGTATGTTGATTCCTAGGCTAGATTACGCTCATCAGCACGCCACGACTTTCTGAGCGACCGGCTCCATACTTTCGTAAGTCACTGGCGCTCTCGTGCGCTCACGTCAACCACGAGAGTATTCGGGATTACGGAGAAAACTGCAAACCCCTCAACCAGGGAGACCGGCTGTTAGCCCCATGGTCATTTTAAATTGACAATGAAATCTTTCTATTTGCACAAAATGGGATATAAAAGCCTAATTGGTAACGCCTCACTGTATTTGAGCGATCGTTTATTTTATTATATTATGTAAATTTGTAAGAGGCTCGGTTCTGTGGCACACAGATTCAATCCCATTTGCATGGAGGTTGGTAGGAATGCAGGAGAGAAGAGAGTGTGATTGATGACAATCAGCTCGTTAACAATCTATCGTTCTTTATCTCTCAGTGACCAATTCCGGGTTACGTCTTTTGGTTAACGAGTGGATTTATCTCGAACACTCCTGGGGGTCGTCGCTGGAGCTGAGGTGTTCGTGCTTTGTGTGACGCTTTCGGCAGGCCGCCCTGTGGAAAGATACCGAGCCATATATAGTACAACTCGGTGCAATGAAGTCGATCCTCTCATCTTGTAAGACTGTTAAGTCCTTTGCTCTGTCTATGTTCTCCAGCTACTCGAATTCTTCTTCTTCTGCTCTATATCGCCCATTTGAGCATATAGAATCAACGATGCCAAGGAATAATAGCTGTTGCCATTGATCGATCAATTGATTGGTTGATACAAATTAACTGTATGGTCACTAGTGCTAATTATTTCCGACACTCACCTCAGACTTGAAGACGACAGCAAGAACTATAACAGCGACCTCAAGCGTCAGCAGCACCACAAGTGGAACGATGTACTGCAATTAGAAACCACCAGAAACACATTCATGGATATTATTTGATATCTATAGAGGACATCATTATGTATTGACGTGTGTAGTTCTTCTTCTCTTCCCCCATTGAACTCAATGACGTCTCATCCTTCTTCTACTTCTTCTTGTTGTTCTTCTTGTTGTTTTTCTTCTTTTTGTTGTTGATTTTCGTGTTCTTCTTCTTCTTCTTCTTCTTCTTCTTCTTCTTCTTCTTCTTCTTCTTCTTCTTCTTCTTCTTCTTCTTCTTCTTCTTCTTCTTCTTCTTCTTCTTCTTCTTCTTCTTCTTCTTCTTCTGTCTAAATCAGTGAAGTGTTTCGGGGCGATTACAGATCTTTCTAACGTTCTTTTTAAAGTTGGTAGTAATTTCTCTAAGGCTGTTCTTTAATACCATCACTCCCTCTCTAACGTTATCTTCCCCTTGTCCTATACCCATTATATGCGGTCTTCCTGGCAAAGGAGTTAACGACTTTCTCCGTAATCCCGTATATCCACGTGAGGACACAGCTGCGCGAGATTCGGCAGTGTTGGTTACTTACGGGGTATATGAGCCGGTCGCTCAGAAAGCAATGACAAACTACAGAGCGTAATCTTGCCAAGAACATCAACAACAGCTGAAAAATTCTGGTGTTGACTTTAACGTCCTGTAACTTTAAAAACAAAAATTATATGTCTGCAATATGGCTCTTTGTGGAAGATGGTACCAGGGAATTCTTGTGAGGTGGCTAACCCATTTAATATGTTGTTCTTTAATGAAGTGCATAACTGATTTCAGTCCTGGTCGTCTTCTAATTGTCTCTCACGGTTACTCCCGCAGCTCTTCTAAAAATATTTCTTATGAGATTTGCATTAATACCTATAGCCCGCTCTGTTGTGAAGGTGTTAAAATGCAATTCGTAATATTTATGCTTCACCTCGACACCTCAAGGTAGAAGAGGAACAAAATGAGATGAGGTGTGATGGGATGAGATGAGATGAATTATGGAAAGAAGTGTACACACACAAAAAAGCAGAGGCGAGTGCCATGTGCCGATATGAGGCAGACAGCGGTATTATGAGTCAGGCCAGGGTCTCGTTTTCACGTGAACTACCCAACTGCCATTATGTGATACACAACTTCTTTGAATAGTATCCCTTCGCCATTCATCATCATCATGAGTTCCGCACTGACTTTCCTTGATTTATTCGTGCGTGTTAGTTCATAGTGATAGCGTGAATTGCTCTCACTACGGCAATTCCTCTTCTACGGTAAACCTATTATTAATAATACACTAGTTTACCGCTGTCTGCCTCATATCGGCACATGGCAGTAAGAAAGGTCACAAGATAGATTCATCCCAGATGTGACAGTTAATTTACTCTGACAGCGACAGGGGCATGGCGTCTGGCTTATACAAGGTAGGCATTTCGAAAGACTAGTATGTGTGGGCGAAGTCATGCACAGATCAGTGCACCGTTTGAAGACCTTTGGGATAAAATAGTCGTCACCACTTGGCATGCAAAAGTCTAGTTGTAAAGACGAAACATGATTGGTTGGTCCCATTTTGATTACGCAACACACGGAAATATCGATCTTTGGCGGGCCCTTGAGACTATTCAAATAATATTAAAATTAACTTCAGAGATATTGATTGAGACTAAGGGGTGGTACAGAGGCTGAAATTATAGTACACATTAGACAAGAGAATCATTCTAAACTGCCATGTTGATTTCTGCTTCTTCTTTCGTTCTATTGAAATGTATTGTCAATGTCTGAAATGTTGTCTATTGTATTAACATCACTGTCAGTTGTTGTTGATTGAGTGGTCCATAGAGTGTATCTCCCACTGTTGTTTCCTTAGGCCAGACGGTGTGCCTAGGTACGTTGCATTTTGGTTAAATGTTGAGGTTTTTTTTTTTTTTTGGGCGCTCACTCGCTTTGAACTCAAGCGTAGTCCTTACACTATTTATAGTAGTGATGGGCTTAATTTTGCGTGTGGATTAGCTTTCCCTTTTAACAGTGTCCCTCGCCATCCGGCGAACCCACTCCGACTTCAGAGGCACTTTTAATTTACGTCGCCAAGTCAAGGATGACATGTCAGCATTTTAGTCCAGCTGTCCGGTGTAGGGGTTGAATCGCTTACCTCAGCATCAGCACACCGGATGTTTAAGAATACTCGTTATTACCTATTCAGCCATGCGGACCTGCATCTTGGAGTAGGTGATCTGTCTGCGGTACCAGTCCATGCGTGCAGATGACTGATTCGCTAATCTTGAATTGTATATACAGGTTGTTGCTTAAAATGTCGGTTAAAACTCCAGTATCCGCAAGCTTTCAATTCTTCTGTTGACTTGAGTCCTAATACTAATGGTAAAAGTTGCAGCCTGGTATTTCCTTGGAGTACTGAGTGTCGACCAGATCCTCTGGTCACTCCTTGCAGCACCATTCTCTCCAGGCCGTGATGGCCTATTTGTTCTTGTGCACTTTTCACGTGATCTGAAACGACCCGGACTACATCGTGCACAAATACTCCGCCCAGCTGTGCATACCCAGCCAATCTGTCCGCCTGCTCGTTTCCCAACCCGCCAGCAGGCCCTGGGGTAAAGACCCTATATTTAAATGATTCAGTATCAAGCAAAACATAGGTTTGGAGCAAACATGTTACACAGTCAGATGAGCAAGTATTATCACGTAAATTTATATTCAGTTTGCTAGGCAATGCGTGCGATGTAAATATACGATAAATAACACGATGACCTTAGTATGGCGATTTATCATCCTTCTGTTCAAATCATCATTATCATCATCATCATCATCATCATCATCATCATCATCATCATCATCATCATCATCATCATCATCATCATCATCTTTGGGCTGTGCCGGTAAGCGTGGGCGGTCATGTTTCGCCATCTTACACGATCATCAGAGTCATGGATCAGTTGTGTTCTTGTCTCGACCATACCACATGGCCAAGCCCACCAGGAATTTACTTCTCTGCCTTCCCCTTGTTGGTTTACCCTCAATCTTGCCAGTTGTCACTAAGTTCTCGAGTTTATTTCTTTTCATGTGCCCCCCAACCCCCACACCAACTCCCACCCCACCCCACCCCCACCCCAAAAAAAAACTGTTTACAGTTTACGTCTAATTTCTCTACGCAGTTTTCCGTTTTTATTTGCCTCTTGTAGGACTTGCTCATTGTTTTTTTTTTCTGTCTGTCCATTGTATTCTTTGCATTTTCCTCAGAATCCACATTTCCACTGCCATTAGATGGGATTTCACATTTGGCGATTTATTATCCTTCGGCACTGCATCAATTAATTTTTTAATTGAAAATGGCCAAATACACGAAACACGCCTGGTTTTTCAACCTTCCCAGCACGCCCTGTGAGTGAAACATAGGTCATTGCCGTGGAGATGATACTTACAAGGACAAGCAAGCACGAACTCATGACCACGGCGCCAATGACTCCCAGACCTGCAAGAAGCAACATGGCCGACCCCGCGGCCATCATCACAATGGCGCCCTGTCTGAGGATATCCTGACCTAAGACTTCAAGTTCAAGGACATCTGCTGCGAGGTCAAAGAATGAACTGTCATCCAGCATGACCCAGATTCCTACTGCCAGGGAGACGGCGCCCGCGATCTGAAACATAATCGGTTATGGCATGGGATTAAAGGCCAGTTCTCTTACCTCTATTATATTCGTGAAATATGAGAAACTGGAACATGATGTGATAACAGGTAAGATTTATGGAAAGATAGTTAGAGGAAGACAGCGAGAGACAAGTCTTGACAGCCTTGTGGCAAGGCATTTTCTTCTTCTTCTTCTTCTTCTTCTTCTTCTTCTTCTTCTTCTTCTTCTTCTTCTTCTTCTTCTTCTTCTTCTTCTTCTTCTTCTTCTTCTTCTTCTTCTTCTTCTTCTTCTTCTTTCGTACTTCTTCTTCATTCCTTTATTCTTCTTCTTTCTCTTTCCTTCTTCTTCTTCCTTTCTTCTTTTATTTTTCCTTTTTCTTGTTTCCTTCTTCTTCGTTTTCATTAATTCTTCTTCTTTTCTTCTTCTTCTCTGTCCTATTCATCATTTCTTCCTTGTCTACTCTCCCTCTTCTTCTTAATTCTTTCCGTCTTCTTCTTTTCCTTTCCTTATTCTTCTTTCCTACCTCCTCTTCTTTTTCTTTCATTCTTCTTCTTGTTGTCATCTTATCTTCCTCCTCTAGCTTCCCCCTCCTCCTATTCTTCTTCATCTTCTTCTTCCTCTTCTTTTTCTCCTCCTTCGTCGTCGTCATCTGTATGTGCCTGATCAGTACTTGCCAATCCTCTCTGATATCTACTCTTATGTGTTTGAAGCACACTCTGAAGAGATGCTCCCAGTCCTGAAGATAAAGAGACATGCATTCTCAATGTATAAAACATCACATTTAGAGAAAACACTGCAGGCATTGGGAACGGCCAGAAATAGAGTACAACAGATGGCAAGAAAATGTGCGAACAGGTACTGGCTACAGCTCTCTGCTCAAATTCAAACTTGTGCAGACACTGGAAATATAAGAGGAATGTACGAGGGCATCAAGCAAGCTGTCGGTCCATCAAAATATAAGATGGCCCCTTTACGATCAACTGAGGGGGTAATCATAAAAGATCGAGCGAAACAAATGGATCGCTGGGTAGAACACTACTTAGAGCTATACTCAGTGGATAACACTGTCAGCGAAGAAGCTCTGGAAGCCATCAATCAACAGTCTGCCATGCATGCCTTGGATAACGAACCTTGCCTCACAGAAATCAGCGAAGCACTAGACTCTCTCAAATCCGGCAAGGCACCTGGAAAAGATAGTATTCCACCTGAAATTTTAAAATGTAGCAAAGAAACAATCATCTCAGAACTGTATGCAATATTTCAGCTCTGCTGGAGAGAAAAATCAATACCACAAGATATGAAAGACGCAAACATCGTTACCCTTTATAAAAACAAAGGCGACAGAAGCGACTGCAACAACTATCGCGGCATTTCCCTACTCAGCATTACAGGCAAGATTTTTGCCAGAGTAATCCTTAAAAGATTACACATTCTTGCTGAAAGAATCTACCCCGAATCGCAGTGCGGATTTAGACCCAACAGGTCCACCATCGATATGATTTTCTCACTCCGGCAGCTCCAAGAGAAGTGCAGAGAACAGAGGAAGACATTATATATAGCCTTCATCGACCTCACAAAGGCATTTGACCTCGTGAGCAGAAGCGGCCTTTTTAAGGTCCTTGAAAAGGTTGTATGTCCACCCACCCTTCTTAGTCTTGTGAAATCATTCCACGAAAACATGCAGGGGACCATTTTATTTGACGGCTCAACATCCCAGTCATTCAGCATCAGCAGTGGAGTAAAGCAGGGCTGCGTGCTTGCTCCTACACTCTTTGGTATCTTCTTTGCTGTTCTCTTAAGGCAAGCATTTGGGACTGCCACTGAAGGCATATACCTCCACACAAGATCTGATGGCAAACTTTTTAACCCATCAAGACTCAAGGCAAAGACCAAAATAAGATCAAGATGTGTAAGAGAACTAGTTTTTGCAGATGATGCTGCACTGACTACTCATACAGCAGAAGATCTCCAACGGCTCATAGATCGTTTTGCAGCCGCCTGCAAAGACTTTGGGCTCACCATTAGCCTAAATAAAACACAGGTGATGGAACAAGATGCTGGTGCGCCTCCATCAATCAAAATTACTAATTACGAATTGAAGGTCGTCCACGATTTTGTGTATTTGGGGTCGATAATATCAGATAATCTTTCATTAGAGACAGAAATCGACAGACGCATCGGAAAGGCAGCCACAACATTTTCCAGGCTAGCTAAAAGAGTTTGGGAGAATAATAGACTAACAGAGCATACAAAAGCTCAAGTATATAAAGCTTTTGTTGTTAGCACACTACTCTATGGGTCTGAATCCTGGACCTTGTACTCAAGACAGGAAAGGAAGTTGAATTCCTTCCACATGAGATGTCTGAGACGTATCCTGGGCATAACATGGAAAGACCACATAACAAACAAACAGGTGCCTGAACGAGCAGATATTACCACAGTGCACACCAGGGGCGTCACTAGGGGGGTGCGGGGGTGCGGGCCGCACCGGGTGACACCATCAAGGGGTGACACCAAAATAAAAAAATTGCAAATTTGACAAAGCAGACATAGCTCTGTCTAGTCGGGTTTCATAACCGTTCATTGTTAAATACATGAGCAGGCACAGGGTGCCACCATGCAGAGCGTCTGGTGCTTAAATGAATAAGACTCAGAGCTCAGAGCTGCTCGGAGCCTCAGAGTCGGAGTAGAATCGTGGGTCATTTGCAAACGCGCCAATTAATGACGTGTGGAGTCACGTGGTTGCAGAAAATGACAGACATTGTTTACAGGTTCGTTTTTTATGTAAATAATTATTTTTTCGAAATTTTATAATTTTATCAATATCACTAAGATATAAATATTTTAAAGTAAATTAATTAGGACAAGGCATAAATTTTAAAGGAGAAAAACAGCGGCAGGCTTCCACTTAAAAAAGTTAGTATTACTATACTATAGTATACTAGTAGTTTACTACTACAATAAATTAATAATTACGGCATACACACGTTTTTCTATCTGTCTGAAAAATATATATTTTAATTTTTTAATTTAATTTTTTAATTAAAAAGATGGAAATAGAAAAACAAATAACGGTTGTGTAATTTTCCGAACCAACGAGTCACTGTTGAGACTGCCACACGCAGATCCCCCCAATAATTGATGCTTTTACTGACATTCGCCAGCAATTCGCAATATAAAATAATAAAATATATGTCATGAAATGACAGTCGTGCATTGGCGACAAAACTTCCTGATAAAAGTTAAGAAGAAGTGTTGCAACGAATATTGTTGACCGCCGGTTACATTTGTATATGAATCCATTAATTGTGCCTTGCAGCATTTGCCATGCGCATCGAATGCAGGTTGGTATGTTCAATACTCCATTACTAATGGCATTAGCCAGTAAAAAAGTTACAATCCACTCAAACTTGTTACAATGAAATAAAAAAGTTGTAACTTCCATGGACAATATTTTAAAAAAATTAATATTTTGTATGACAAGTTTTCTTTTTTAGACGGTTCTTTTTAGTGTACATAATCATTTTTAATTACATTTTAATTATACGGTAAACAACGCTCATCAAAAGACGTTCTTCCTCAATCTACGATTGATAAGGATTCCTCCCATGCTGACAGCATGCATTCTTCAAAAGAGCAACTAGAACCAGAAATGGAAGAGAATCACGAGATTGATGCAGAAATATATAATGAAATAGCAGTGGATGAAGTTGAAACAGAAATGCATGCTGAAAATGATTCTCGTCATGATACTGTAAATGTGATGAGTCAAGTGGATGAGAAAAATTGGAATATTTTATCTGATGCTTCTTTCTGGAATGCACCAGTTCCAGATCATTTTCTAGTTGAAATTATCAAAAGAGGAAGTTCTTTTCAGAACAAGGATGGGCCTTTCAGTACTGTAACAAGGCAAGGTGCAAAGATTAAAGGAGATGTGCGCCAGCTGTCAAAAGAATGGTTCTACAAGACGATGCCAAATGGTGAGAAAATACTGCGGTCATGGATGGTTTGCTCGCTCGTCAGTGAGAAATTATACTGCTTTTGCTGCAGACTCTTTGCTGTTAATGTAACAGAGCAAACATCAAAATTTGTCACTGGGTTTCAGCAGTGGTGGAAGCTGAGCCCAAAATTACATAATCATGAGATATCGGATGACCATCTAGGTTGCCTTGAAAAATGGAAAACATTGGCAGCAGGCCTTAAGCTGCACAAAACAATTGATGCCGACAGTGTTGCTGTAATCGATAGGGATAATAAAAAATGGAGGGATATCTTGCACAGGTTGCTTTATATCACATTGTTTCTTGCTAAGCAAAATCTGGCATTTCGTGGCCATAAGGAAGATGCATCTTCGTTGAATAAAGGAAACTTTCTTGAGATGGTTGAGATGCTTTCTAAATATGACCCTGTGTTGAAAGAGCACCTAATGAGATTAAAGCGAACTACATCTGTAACAGTAAAAGCATCCGTATCTTATCTTTCACAAGAAACTAAGAATGAATTTATAACTGTTCTGGCAAATCATGTGAAGGAAATTCTTGTAAATGATATAAAGGCTGCAAGGTATTTTGGAATTATGTTCGACAGCACACCTGACATATCACACACTGACCAGATGTCTGAGGTGATCAGATATGTGAAAATCCACAATGGGGAAGTTGAAGTGAGAGAAGTGTTTCTAGGCTCAGTTCAGACATTTAAAAAAATCTAGAAAGTGATGGACTTGACATAATGATGTGCAGAGCTCAAGGTTATGATAATGCTACCACAATGTCTGGAATTCATGGAGGTGTTCAAGCCATTCTGAAAAGAAAGAATAAGAAAGCTATTTTTAACGGATGCGTGGACCATTCGCTTAACTTGTGTGGTCAACACTCTTTTGCTGAAAATGCTTTATGTGTAACATTTTTTGGAACTCTTGAGAGAATGTATTCCTTCTTTGCTGCTTCCACCCATCGATGGGATGTTTTAATTGAACACACTGCAATGTCGATTAAAAGGCTATCAACAACACGCTGGAGTGCACATCATGCTGCTGTTAAACCGGTGAAAGATAAGTTTGATGAATGTGTGGCGGCGATTGAAGCTCTATGTGATCCTCGTGAAAATGTGGAAACAAGAGGTGCAGCACAAGGTCTTTTACCTGATGTCTGTGATTTCACGTTTCTGTGCTACCTTTACTTTTGGGCTGCTGTACTTGAGGAAGTTAATTTGACACAGCAGTATCTGCAGACTAAAGGCTTAACTCTTGACAAAGTAGTGACCAAGTTAGAGGCATTAAGACTTTTTCTGCAGGAGAAGCGCAGTCACTTAGTGGAGCATGCAATTGAACAGGCACTTTTAAAAGCAGACCAATTTGGAATAACAGTAGAGAGAAGATTAAGGTTCAAGAAGAGAATGGCAGGGGAACAACTCAGAGATGCTGGACTCACTATGCAAGAAGAAAACAATAGGGCGATGCTGGAGTGTATTGATCGTTTTCATTCTGAACTCCAGACCAGATCAACAGCGATCAAGGAAGTAGCAAATATATTTGAGGCTGTTCAAGCCAAGAGTCTTCTATCAGCAACTGAAGAAGAGTTGCTGGTGCCAGTTCCAAAATTGACCACTTTCTATGATGAGCTATCCGAAGTAGAGCTTTTAAAAGAAATACCAAGGCTGAGAAGACACCTGAAGGCAGCAGATATTGATATCCACAAAGCCAAAGACTGGTCAATATTTGATATTTTAAAATTCATAGTTGACTGGGATTTCCTTGAATCTCTCCCAATACTCTCACTAAGCCTACAACTATTTCTTACGATCTGTGTGTCTGTGGCTTCATGTGAGAGCTTTTCAAAACTGAAACTTATAAAGAATTATTTGCGATCAACCATGGGACAGTCAAGACTTTCTGATCTGGCTATATTATCAATTGAAAGTGATAAGGTGAAAGATATTGATTTTGATGATGTGATTGACAGGTTTGCAGCTTTGAAGACCAGGATGGGAAACTTTTAATTTTAAATAACAGAAATTTTAATGTTAAATATCAAAAATTTAACTTTGTCCGAGTTTGTCGAAGTTCTTTATTTATGTTTTACCTGAAGTATTGAAGTTATATTGTTCAATTTGTTTTCTTTCTTATGTCCTTATTAACTTTTTGACTTATTTTACAAACATTACTATATGCCATTATATATGGTACAGGAACACTCGGAAGAAGACCATGGTGAAAGTCTAGAGGGGTGACACCAAGAGTTTACCGCACTGGGTGACACCAACCCCAGTGACGCCACTGGTGCACACCCTCCTCAAGCAGAGACGCCTCCGGTGGCTGGGCCATGTATCTCGAATGGAGGATGAACGTATTCCCAAAGATCTCCTTCACGGAGAACTAGCCACAGGAAAGAGGCCAACCGGAAGACCCTAAATGCGATATAGGGATGTGTGTAAACAAGATATGAAAACCACTGGAATAGATCCAGACACGTGGGAGAGAGTTGCAACAGACAGATGCTCCTGGAGAAGAGATGTACGAAACGGACTGGTGCTCTTTGAGCGCAATCTGATCCAACAAACTGAGGAGAGACGGCACAGGCTCAAAGCGCAGTCACTTACTGCGGGACTTGCCTCGTCTCACAGATGCGGAAACTGTGACAGAGATTGTCACTCTCGCATTGGACTATACAGTCACCAGCGGTGCTGCCAGGCACCTCCCAAGCGGCACAACTCTATAGTCCTTCAGGAGTGAAAGAGGCCTACTACTACTACTACTTTATGGTATTTCCTTCTTTCCAGTGACGACCATAATCTGCGTCTTCTTACAATTCAATTCTAACTCTTTTTGTTCACTGTGTGCAACAACTGAATCTACTAAATGTAGCAGATCTTGCTCATTGTCTGAAATCAATACTATATCATCCACATATCTAATGTTATTGATGTTATGTCCTCCCCCCCCCCCCAATAATGATTCCTTTAATATCTTCTACATTTCTGTTCACTGTGTGCAACAACCACATCAACTAAATGTTGTAGATTCTGCTCAGTTTACTTTAGATGAAACTGACATCAATACTTCTGAAACAAGACAAGCTGCTGCAGCTGCCCGATCAGCAAAGCCTCTATCCTGGACCAGTTGCCAAACCAAGGTTTAGGGCCTGGTCTACCCTGCTATGACAGTTAGACTTAAGGTTGTATTTCCTCACACTAGGGTCAGGCGTGCACCTTCCCAATTGCTCTCCTCCGACCGAAGCAGTTGGCACAATATACGGTGTCGGATTTGGTGAGCGCCGCCCGACAAACTAACTAACTAACTAACTAACTAACTAACTAATTAACTAACTAACTAACTAACTAACTAACTAACTAACTAACTAATTGTACAGTCTGATGTTATCATTTCCGATATTCTGTATTTAATAGTGTTTTCTGATTTATATCCTGTCTCTTATCGTTGAATTTATCACTCTTCTTTGACATTGCAATTCTCTTGTTTCAATTGTTCCTTTCTCCTTTGCGTGTGGGCAGGCAGAGTCCAAAAGCCGGCGTAGGAGGGATCCAGAAAAGAAACCTCAACCGTCGAAGTCGGAAGATGATGGTCTAATTGCGACTGCACATGAAAGCGGAAATTTGCATTACAATGGAAGCTATGCACCATCCTGCTTGCGAAAGACGCATTCATGTAACAAGTTTCTCCTATCTTTGACATGTACTAACAGATGTTGCCAGAAATGAAACAGAAATCAAAAAGAGAATAGGAATGGCCAAAAAATGCTATCAACAGGGTGAAATTAGTGTTACAATCTAGAGAGATAAACAACGCATTGAAAATGAGAATTATCAACTGCTACGTATATTCAACACCACAATGTGGCACTGACGCTTGGACAATGAACAAGTAATAGGAAAGTCGAATATAGGCCCTGGAGATGTGGATATACAGAAGAATATGTCCTATTTCATGGAAACAAAAACAGTCAAACACAGAGGTTCTAGAAAACTGGGAATGAAAAAGAAAAAGTTGATGAACAGCATTACAAATGGGCAAGTGAAATATTTGGGCCACGTTAAAAGACATAACACTCTTATAAAAACCATACAGAGGGTAAGGTTGAGGGTCAGCGAGCCAGAGGTAGACAACAATACAAGTGGGAAGATAACATCGTGATATGGACGAACAGCAGTCTAACAGAATGTACAATCAGGGAGAGAGATTGACAGTGTTGGAGATACATTGTAGCCATCCTTCATTGTGGAGACGGCACCTGATTGATTGATTGAAATGTTGATCGCAGATGAAGATGAAGGAACTGTCCAAGTGAGACATTGGTAGCGCAATATTTGTATGAAAAGTATGTTCAGCCGCTACATTTTTGTGTCTGTTGTCACATGTCTGTCCTTCAACGCCGGTGATATTTGCGCAGGATTGATTTGCTTTGTGACCTTCATCTTCCATCTTTGCTGTCACCTTTCGTTCATTCACATTTTATCATTTTTATTTTACATGTTTTTGCATTTTTATGTTTATGTTACATCGCTACTGTTATCGTTCATTCGAATTTTATTATTTCCTCAAAGGATTTGAAATATTTCCTTTGTTTTCACTGTTGATTTTCTATGCAGATGACAGTATCGAAAGTGTAACACATAATAATCACAATATTGATTAGGATTATAATAATTAGTGAGGTGATTATAATTAGTGCAATACTCGCAATTAGAGCACCTATAGTAATTAGTGCAAAGACTCGCAGTGTATCAAAGGTAATCAGAACCATGAATTAATTAGTTATTCTGTGGTATTTAGTGAAATAGTGTGGGATCCAGTTAGGCAGTGATAAAATTACAAGTCGCATACTACTCAGTTTTCATGGCAGAAAATGCACAACGTTGGACATTGTAGTGACAGAGTGAAAAGAAATAACTCTGTTTAAATATCAAGAAAAGAGTAACAATGATTATACCAAAGAAAAATGTGACTCCAAAAATAATAAAAGAAGGAAACATGCTTAAACAAGTGGATAATTTTAAATACCCAGGAGCAAACATAAAATCAGATGGAAGGTGCGCAACAGTTTTCAGAAGAGAATAGGCAAGCAAAAGCTGCATTTCAGAAAATTAAAAGTATCTCATGCAATGAGTCACTCTCATTGAATACAAGAGAGTGTTGAAATTGTATATAGTACCCATGTATGGCAGTGAATCTTGGAATGTAAATGAACAAATTAAAAAAAACTTTGGAAGCAACGAATATGTGCTTCCTGAGGCGAATGCTGCGAATTCCTTGGACTTCCAGAGTAACAAACAACGACTGCTTTAAAGAGGCTAATGAAAATATAACATTATATTCAACATTAAGAAAGAGACAAACTGTTTTCTTTGGTCATATGATGAGAAGAGAGGCACTGGAGAACATCGTGACAACTGGAAAGATCAAAGTGAAGAGAGGCAGGGGCCGACCAAGAGAAATGATTCTGCATGGACTGATACGGTAGCATAAAGGACTATCATCAGCAGAGTTGATACAGAACACCAAAGACAGAGATCTGTGGACAGACATGAACGCCTACGCCAGCTGGCAGGGCACTTGATGATGATAATGATACTTCTCAGAAGTTTTGAAGACTCAAGTTACCTCAACAACAAAAGGGTAACCCTGCCACGGAAATATGGTCTAGGTTTGGGTTTAAACCAAAACTGCTGGGACAGCGGAAGAGATGATACAAATGGAATTAATGGATACAAAATCATGACTATAACTAAAGAAGAAAAAAACAAAAACCATTCACCTAAACGAACATTCCCTGAAACAAGTAAAGAGTTTCAAATACCTAGGAAGTATAATATCATCAAATGGTAAATCAGAAGATGAGATCGAAAATAGATGCAATTAGGCAAACCAACTCATTTGACAAATGGCATCAATAATAAAGAACAAACATGTATCAGTAGTTACTAAGAAAGAACTTTACAACACAATCTTCCTACCAACTCTATGTTACCAATGTCAAACCTGGACAATGACAGAAAAAGAGAAAAGAAAAATCACAACGACATAAATGAGATTCATGAGAAGAATACACAATGCATCTAGAAGAGATTAGATCACAAATGAAGAAGTCAGAACTAAAGCGGGGGTTATTGCAGCGCTAGATTTTGTTAGAAAGCAGCAAGTCAAATGGTTGGCCATGCAACTAGGTTACCAACTAACAGTATACCACAACAAGCAATGATGTACAGACCAGATGGAAACAGAGGAAGAGGCCGACCACGTAAACGATGGATGCAGGGAATAGCAGAGTCCATGGGAATATTAATACATGAAGCTCATAAGTGGGCACTCTCCCGCTGTTTATACTTCACCTCGAAACCGCAAGGTACAAGAGGAACATGATGAGATGAGATGAGATGAAGATCATGCTGACTATTTGAAAACAAGAAGTTTACCATTGTCAGAGTCTTGCATTCAGCAATAACCCAGGCTCGTAATCACCAACAAGTGTGATACAAAACACGGTCACAGAATGACTTGACGTGACGCACTACACTTACAATGCAAACACTTTATTCGCACAACTCACTCATCACAACAATTATATGCATCGTACAATTACAATGACGATGCAATAGTACATTCAATAGATATATCAATACAATATACACAACTCACAGGCGCACAGTCTTCTATCTTCTCACAGGCGTTCTCTCTATTGCGTTCATACACCCAAGTATACGAGCACCATTCATTCCCGTCTGTCTCGTCCAACACTCCCAAGCCGTCTGGCCGCTACCCACTGTGAGTCTCGCTAGTCGGGGTTGCGTCCCTGCGTGGACTGCATGATCCACGCATTCACCGACTGGCTATTCCTGCCACAGTGTGGTTAGTGTCGCTCACTGGTGGACCCTGGCCGTACTCGCCAGGCGTCGTTAACGACGACGCGGTAGAACTAGTGGGGAGATTATGACAACCATCAAATTTCAAGACGAGATCTGGGACAATTTGTAGATAGAGAAATGTTGATTATCATCAAATGCAAAGGCAATATAGAATGGGGTTGGAAGGGTCATACTTATATCACTGAATACTTATAGATTGAATCATGTTTCCAACACTGTTGATGATTGCATCAAACAACAATGAGAATAATTAGACCATACTTACAAAAATGTGTATAGTTGGAACATACAAAATTAAGAATTATATAATCATATAATAATCAGAATGATCGGATCAAATATACAACATTGAAAATTATTGAATCATACTTACAACAGTGGAAATGATTGAATCATACTTACAACAATGGAGGGGGGAATTGCCATACTCACAACAATGGGAATGTTAGAATCATACTCGCAACAATTGGATTGATTGAACCATACTTAAACAGTTGGAATGATCGATTAATGCTTTCAACAATCGGAATGATTTTGTCGCGCTTACAACAATTGAATTGATTGGATCATATTTACAACAATGGGAATGACTGGGTCATGCTTACAACAATGTGAATGATTGGAACATACTTATACCAATGGGATTGATTGGATAATACTTAAAACAATAGGAATGATTGGATAATACGTAAAAATATGGGAATGAATGAATCATACTTAAAACGATGGGAATAATTTTATCATACTTAGAACAATGGGAATGATTGGATAATACGTAAAAGTATGGGAATAATGAATCATACCTACAACAATGGGAATGATTGGAACATACTTATACCAATGGGATTGATTGGATAATACTTAAAACAATAGGAATGATTGCATAATACGTAAAAATATGGGAATGAATGAATCATACTTAAAACGATGGGAATAATTGGATCATACTTAGAACAACGGGAATGATCGGATAGTGCTTACAACAATGGGAATGATTGGAGCATACTTTTAACAATGGGATTTATTGGATTATACTTAAAACAATAGGAATGATTGGATAATACTTACAAATATTGAAATGAATAAATCATACTTACAACAATGGTAATGAATGAAACATACTTACAACAATGGGAATGATTGGATCATACTTACAATGGGAATGATTGGATAATGCTTACAACAATGGGAATGATTGGAGCATACTTATAACAGTGGGGATGATTGGGTCATACTTACAATGATAATAATTGGAGCATACTTATAACAATTGGGATGATTGCAGCATACTTACAACAATGCGGATGATTGGATCATACATATAACAATTGTAATGGTTGGAGCATACTTACAACAATGGGGAAGATTGGATCATACTTATAACAATTGTAATGATTTGAGCCTACTTACAACAATGAGGATGATTGGAGCATACATATAACAATTGTAATGATTGGATCATACTTACAATGATAATAATTGGAGCATACTTATAACAATTGGAATGATTGGAGCCTACTTACAACAATGCGGATGATTGGAGCATACATATATAACAATTGTAATGGTTGGAGCATACTTACAACAATGGGGAAGATTTGATCATACTTATAACAATTGTAATGATTTGAGCCTACTTACAACAATGGGGATGATTGGAGCATACTTATAACAATTGGAATGATTGGAGCATACTTACAACAATGGGGATGATTGGAGCATACTTATAACAATTGTAATGATTTGAGCCTACTTACAACAATGGGGATGACTGGAGCATACTTACAACAATTGTAATGATTGGAGCATACTTACAACAATGGGGATGATTGGGACATACTTATAACAATTGGAATGATTTGAGCCTACTTACAACAATGGGGATGATTGGAGCATACTTACAACAATTGTAATGATTGGAGCATACTTACAACAAAGGGGATGATTGGGACATACTTATAACAATTGGAATGATTGGAGCATACTTACAACAATGGGGATGATTGGAGCATACTTATAACAATTGTAATGATTGGAGCATACTTACAACAATGGGGATGATTGGAGCATACTTACAACAATTGTAATGATTGGAGCATACTTACAACAATGGGGATGATTGGGACATACTTATAACAATTGGAATGATTGGAGCATACTTACAACAATGGGGATGATTGGAGCATACTTATAACACTTGTAATGATTGGAGCCTACTTACAACAATGGGGATGATTGGAGCATACTTATAACAATTGGAATGATTGGAGCATACTTATAACAATTGTAATGATTGGAACATACTTACAACAATTGGAATGATTGGAGCATACTTACAACAATGGGGATGATTGGAGCATACTTATAACAATGGGGATGATTTGAGCATACTTATAACAATTGAAATGATTGGAGCATACTTACAACAATGGGGATGATTGGAGCATACTTATAACAATTGGAATGATTGGAGCATACTTACAACAATGGGGATGATTGGAACATACTTTCAACAATTGGAATGATTGGAGCCTACTTACAACAATGAGGATGATTGGAGCATACTTATAACAATTGGAATGATTGGAGCATACTTACAACAATTGTAATGATTGGAGCATACTTACAACAATGGGGATGATTGGGACATACTTATAACAATTGGAATGATTTGAGCATACTTACAACAATGGGGATGATTGGAGCATACTTATAACAATTGTAATGATTGGAGCCTACTTACAACAATGGGGATGATTGGAGCATACATATAACAATTGTAATGATTGGATCATACTTACAATGATAATAATTGGAGCATACTTATAACAATTGGAATGATTGGAGCCTACTTACAACAATGCGGATGATTGGAGCATACATATATAACAATTGTAATGGTTGGAGCATACTTACAACAATGGGGAAGATTTGATCATACTTATAACAATTGTAATGATTTGAGCCTACTTACAACAATGGGGATGATTGGAGCATACTTATAACAATTGGAATGATTGGAGCATACTTACAACAATGGGGATGATTGGAGCATACTTACAACAATGGGGATGATTGGGACATACTTATAACAATTGGAATGATTTGAGCCTACTTACAACAATGGGGATGATTGGAGCATACTTACAACAATTGTAATGATTGGAGCATACTTACAACAAAGGGGATGATTGGGACATACTTATAACAATTGGAATTATTGGAGCATACTTACAACAATGGGGATGATTGGAGCATACTTATAACAATTGTAATGATTGGAGCATACTTTCAACAATGGGGATGATTGGAGCATACTTACAACAATTGTAATGATTGGAGCATACTTACAACAATGGGGATGATTTGGACATACTTATAACAATTGGAATGATTGGAGCATACTTACAACAATGGGGATGATTGGAGCATACTTATAACACTTGTAATGATTGGAGCCTACTTACAACAATGGGGATGATTGGAGCATACTTATAACAATTGGAATGATTGGAGCATACTTATAACAATTGTAATGATTGGAACATACTTACAACAATTGGAATGATTGGAGCATACTTACAACAATGGGGATGATTGGAGCATACTTATAACAATGGGGATGATTTGAGCATACTTATAACAATTGAAATGATTGGAGCATACTTACAACAATGGGGATGATTGGAGCATACTTATAACAATTGGAATGATTGGAGCATACTTACAACAATGGGGATGATTGGAACATACTTTCAACAATTGGAATGATTGGAGCCTACTTACAACAATGAGGATGATTGGAGCATACTTATAACAATTGGAATGATTGGAGCATACTTACAACAATTGTAATGATTGGAGCATACTTACAACAATGGGGATGATTGGGACATACTTATAACAATTGGAATGATTTGAGCATACTTACAACAATGGGGATAATTGGAGCATACTTATAACAATTGTAATGATTGGAGCCTACTTACAACAATGGGGATGATTGGAGCATACTTATAACAATTGTAATGATTTGAGCCTACTTACAACAATGGGGATGACTGGAGCATACTTACAACAATTGTAATGATTGGAGCATACTTACAACAATGGGGATGATTGGGACATACTTATAACAATTGGAATGATTGGAGCATACTTACAACAATGGGGATGATTGGGACATACTTATAAAAATTGGAATGATTTGAGCCTACTTACAACAATGGGGATGATTGGAGCATACTTACAACAATTGTAATGATTGGAGCATACTTACAACAAAGGGGATGATTGGGACATACTTATAACAATTGGAATGATTGGAGCATACTTACAACAATGGGGATAATTGGAGCATACTTATAACAATTGTAATGATTGGAGCATACTTACAACAATGGGGATGATTGGAGCATACTTACAACAATTGTAATGATTGGAGCATACTTACAACAATGGGGATGATTGGGACATACTTATAACAATTGGAATGATTGGAGCATACTTACAACAATGGGGATGATTGGAGCATACTTATAACACTTGTAATGATTGGAGCCTACTTACAACAATGGGGATGATTGGAGCATACTTATAACAATTGGAATAATTGGAGCATGCTTATAACAATTGTAATGATTGGAACATACTTACAACAATTGGAATGATTGGAGCATACTTACAATAATGGGGATGATTGGAGCATACTTATAACAATGGGGATGATTGGAGCATACTTATAACAATTGAAATGATTGGAGCATACTTACAACAATGGGGATGATTGGAACATACTTTCAACAATTGGAATGATTGGAGCCTACTTACAACAATGAGGATGATTGGAGCATACTTATAACAATTGGAATGATTGGAGCATACTTACAACAATTGTAATGATTGGAGCATACTTACAACAATGGGGATGATTGGGACATACTTATAACAATTGGAATGATTTGAGCATACTTACAACAATGGGGATGATTGGAGCATACTTATAACAATTGTAATGATTGGAGCCTACTTACAACAATGGGGATGATTGGAGCATACTTATAACAATTGTAATGATTGGAGCCTACTTACAACAATCGGGATGATTGGAGCATACTTATAACAATTGTAATGATTGGAGCCTACTTACAACAATGGGGATGATTGGAGCATACTTATCACAATTGTAATGATTGGAGCCTACTTACAACAATGGGGATGATTGGAGCATACTTATAACAATTGTAATGATTGGAGCATACTTATAACAATTGTAATGATTGGAACATACTTACAACAATTGGAGTGATTGGAGCATACTTACAACAATGGGGATGATTGGAGCATACTTATAACAATGGGGATGATTGGAGCATACTTATAACAATTGTAATGATTGGAGCATACTTACAACAATGGGGATGATTGGAGCATACTTACAACAATGGGGATGATTGGGACATACTTATAACAACTGGAATGATTGGAGCATACTTACAACAATGGGGATGATTGGGACATACTTATAACAATTGTAATGATTGGAACATACTTACAACAATTGGAATGATTGGAGCATACTTACAACAATGGGGATGATTGGAGCATACTTATAACAATGGGGATGATTGGAGCATACTTATAACAATTGTAATGATTGGAGCATACTTACAACAATGGGGATGATTGGAGCATACTTACAACAATGGGGATGATTGGGACATACTTATAACAACTGGAATGATTGGAGCATACTTACAACAATGGGGATGATTGGAGCATACTTATAACAATTGTAATGATTGGAGCCTACTTACAACAATGGGGATGATTGGAGCATACTTATCACAATTGTAATGATTGGAGCCTACTTACAACAATGGGGATGATTGGAGCATACTTATAACAATTGTAATGATTGGAGCATACTTATAACAATTGTAATGATTGGAACATACTTACAACAATTGGAGTGATTGGAGCATACTTACAACAATGGGGATGATTGGAGCATACTTATAACAATGGGAATGATTGGAGCATACTTATAACAATTGTAATGATTGGAGCATACTTACAACAATGGGGATGATTGGAGCATACTTACAACAATGGGGATGATTGGGACATACTTATAACAACTGGATTGATTGGAGCATACTTACAACAATGGGGATGATTGGGACATAATTATAACAATTGTAATGACTGGAACATACTTACAACAATTGGAATGATTGGAGCATACTTACAACAATGGAAATAATTGGAGCATACTTATAACAATGGGGATGATTGGAGCATACTTATAACAATTGTAATGATTGGAGCATACTTACAACAATGGGGATGATTGGAGCATACTTACAACAATGGGGATGATTGGGACATACTTATAACAACTGGAATGATTGGAGCATACTTACAACAATGGGGATGATTGGAGCATACTTATAACAATTGTAATGATTGGAGCATACTTACAACAATGGGGATGATTGGAGCATACTTACAACAATTGTAATGATTGGAGCATACTTATAACAATGGGGATGATTGGAGCATACTCATAACAATTGTAATGATTGGAGCATACTTACAACAATGGGGATGATTGGGACATACTTATAACAATTGGAATGATTGGAGCATACTTACAACAATGGGGATGATTGGAGCATACTTATAACAATTGTAATGATTGGAGCATACTTACAACAATGGGGATGATTGGAGCATACTTACAACAATGGGGATGATTGGGACATACTTATAACAATTGGAATGATTGGAGCATACTTACAACAATGGGGATGATTGTGACATACTTATAACAATTGTAATGATTGGAGCATACTTACAACAATGGGGATGATTGGGACATACTAATAACAATTGGAATGATTGGAGCATACTCATAACAATTGTAATGATTGGAGCATACTTACAACAATGGGGATGATTGGGACATACTTATAACAATTGGAATGATTAAAGCATACTTACAACAATGGGGATGATTGGAGCATACTTATAACAATGGGGATGATTGGAGCATACTTATAACAATTGTAATGATTGGAGCATACTTACAACAATGGGGATGATTGGGACATACTTATAACAATTGGAATGATTGTAGCATACTTACAACAATGGGGATGATTGGGACATACTTATAACAATTGTAATGATTGGAGCATACTTACAACAATGGGGATGATTGGATCATACTTATAACAATTGTAATGATTGGAGCATACTTATAACAATTTGGATGATTGGAGCATACTCATAGCAATTGTAATGATTGGAGCATACTTACAACAATGGGGATGATTGGGACATACTTATAACAATTGGAATGATTGGAGCATACTTACAACAATGGGGATGATTGGAGCATACTTACAACAATGGGGATGATTGGGACATACTTATAACAATTGGAATGATTGGAGCATACTTACAACAATGGGGATGATTGGGACATACTTATAACAATTGTAATGATTGGAGCATACTTACAACAATGGGGATGATTGGGACATACTTATAACAATTGGAATGATTGGAGCATACTCATAACAATTGTAATGATTGGAGCATACTTACAACAATGGGGATGATTGGGACATACTTATAACAATTGGAATGATTGGAGCATACTTACAACAATGGGGATGATTGGGACATACTTATAACAATTGGAATGATTGGAGCCTACTTACAACAATGGGGATGATTGGAGCATACTCATAACAATTGTAATGATTGGAGCATACTTATAACAATTGTAATGATTGGAACATACTTACAACAATTGGAATGATTGGAGCATACTTACAACAATGGGGATGATTGGAGCATACTTATAACAATGGGGATGATTGGAGCATACTTATAACAATTGTAATGATTGGAGCATACTTACAACAATTGGAATGATTGGAGCATACTTACAACAATGGGGATGATTGGAGCATACTTACAACAATGGGGATGATTGGGACATACTTATAACAATTGGAATGATTGGAGCATACTTACAACAATGGGGATGATTGGGACATACTTATAACAATTGTAATGATTGGAGCATACTTACAACAATGGGGATGATTGGAGCATACTTACAACAATTGTAATGATTGAAGCATACTTACAACAATGGGGATGATTGGGACATACTTATAACAATTGGAATGATTGGAGCATACTTACAACAATGGGGATGATTGGGACATACTTATAACAATTGGAATGATTGGAGCATACTTACAACAATGGGGATGATTGGGACATACTTATAACAATTGTAATGATTGGAGCATACTTACAACAATGGGGATGATTGGAGCATACTTACAACATTTGTAATGATTGGAGCATACTTACAACAATGGGGATGATTGGAGCATACTTACAACAATGGGGATGATTGGAGCATACTTACAACAATGGGGATGATTGGGACATACTAATAACAATTGGAATGATTGGAGCCTACTTACAACAATGAGGATGATTGGAGCATACTTATAACAATTGGAATGATTGGAGCATACTTACAACAATGGGGATGATTGGAGCATACTTACAACAATTGGGATGATTGGGACATACTTACAACAATTGGAATGATTGGAGCATACTTACAACAATGGGGATGATTGGAGCATACTTACAACAATTGTAATGATTGGAGCATACTTACAACAATGGGGATGATTGGGACATACTTATAACAATTGTAATGATTGGAGCATACTTACAACAATGGGGATGATTGGGACATACTTATAACAATTGGAATGATTGGAGCATACTTACAACAATGGGGATGATTGGAGCATACTTATAACAATTGTAATGATTGGAGCCTACTTACAACAATGGGGATGATTGGAGCATACTTATAACAATTGGAATAATTGGAGCATACTTATAACAATTGTAATGATTGGAACATACTTACAACAATGGGGATGATTGGGACATACTTATAACAATTGTAATGATTGGAGCATACTTATAACAATTGTAATGATTGGAACATACTTACAACAATTGGAATGATTGGAGCATACTTACAACAATGAGGATGATTGGAGCATACTTATAACAATGGGGATGATTGGAGCATACTTATAACTATTGTAATGATTGGAGCATACTTACAACAATGGGGATGATTGGAGCATACTTATAACAATTGGAATGATTTGAGCATACTTACAACAATGGGGATGATTGGGACATACTTATAACAATTGGAATGATTGGAGCATACTTACAATAATGGGGATGATTGGAGCATACTTATAACAATTGTAATGATTGGAGCATACTTACAACAATTGTAATGATTGGAGCATACTTACAACAATGGGGATGATTGGAGCATACTTACAACAATTGGAATGATTGGAGCATACTTACAACAATGGGGATGATTGGAGCATACTTACAACAATTGGAATGATTGGAGCATACTTACAACAATGGGGATGATTGGAGCATACTTACAACAATTGGAATGATTGGAGCATACTTACAACAATGGGGATGATTGGGACATACTTATAACAATTGTAATGATTGGAGCATACTTACAACAATGGGGATGATTGGGACATACTTATAACAATTGGAATGATTGGAGCATACTTACAACAATGGGGATGATTGAGACATACTTATAACAATTGTAATGATTGGAGCCTACTTACAACAATGGGGATGATTGGAGCATACTTATAACAATTGTAATGATTGGAGCATACGTATAACAATTGTAATGATTGGAGCCTACTTACAACAATGGGGATGATTGGAGCATACTTATAACAATTGTTATGATTGGAACATACTTACAACAATTGGAATGATTGGAGCATACTTACAACAATGGGGATGATTGGAGCATACTTATAACAATTGTAATGATTGGAACATACTTACAACAATTGGAATGATTGGAGCATACTTACAACAATGGGGATGATTGGAGCATACTTATAACAATGGGGATGATTGGAGCATACTTATAACAATTGTAATGATTGGAGCATACTTACAACAATGGGGATGATTGGAGCATACTTATAACAATTGGAATGATTGGAGCATACTTACAACAATGGGGATGATTGGGACATACTTATAACAATTGGAATGATTGGAGCATACTTATAACAATGGGGATGATTGGAGCATACTCATAGCAATTGTAATGATTGGAGCATACTTACAACAATGGGGATGATTGGGACATACTTATAACAATTGGAATGATTGGAGCATACTTACAACAATGGGGATGATTGGGACATACTTATAACAATTGTAATGATTGGAGCATACTTACAACAATGGGGATGATTGGAGCATACTTACAACAATTGTAATGATTGGAGCATACTTACAACAATGGGGATGATTGGAGCATACTTACAACAATGGGGATGATTGGAGCATACTTACAACAATGGGGATGATTGGGACATACTAATAACAATTGGAATGATTGGAGCATACTTTCAACAATTGGAATGATTGGAGCCTACTTACAACAATGAGGATGATTGGAGCATACTTATAACAATTGGAATGATTGGAGCATACTTACAATAATGGGGATGATTGGAGCATACTTATAACAATTGGAATGATTGGAGCATACTTACAACAATGGGGATGATTGGAGCATACTTATAACAATTGGAATGATTGGAGCATACTTATAACAATTGGAATGATTGGAGCATACTTATAACAATTGGAATGATTGGAGCATACTTATAACAATTGGAATGATTGGAGCATACTTATAAAAATTGGAATGATTGGAGCATACTTATAACAATTGGAATGATTGGAGCAGACTTATAACAATTGGAATGATTGGAGCATACTTACAACAATTGGAATGATTTCAGCATACTTATAACAATTGGAATGATTGGAGCATACTTACAATAATGGGGATGATTGGAGCATACTTATAACAATTGGAATGATTGGAGCATACTTACAACAATGGGGATGATTGGAGCATACTTATAACAATTGGAATGATTGGAGCATACTTATAACAATTGGAATGATTGGAGCATACTTATAACAATTGGAATGATTGGAGCATACTTATAACAATTGGAATGATTGGAGCATACTTATAAAAATTGGAATGATTGGAGCATACTTATAACAATTGGAATGATTGGAGCAGACTTATAACAATTGGAATGATTGGAGCATACTTACAACAATTGGAATGATTTCAGCATACTTATAACAATTGGAATGATTGGAGCATACTTATAACAATTTGAATGATTGGGACACACTTATAACAATTGGAATGATTGGGACATACTTATAACAATTGTAATGATTGGAACATACTTATAACAATGGGGATGATTGGAGCATACTTACAACAATTGTCATGATTGAAGCATACTTACAACAATGGGGATGATTGGGACATACTTATAACAATTGGAATGATTGGAGCATACTTACAACAATGGGGATGATTGGAGCATACTTACAACAATTGTAATGATTGGAGCATACTTACAACAATTGGAATGATTGGAGCATACTTACAACAATGGGGATGATTGGAGCATACTTACAACAATTGTAATGATTGGAGCATACTTACAACAATGGGGATGATTGGGACATACTTATAACAATTGTAATGATTGGAGCATACTTACAACAATGGGGATGATTGGGACATACTTATAACAATTGGAATGATTGGAGCATACTTACAACAATGGAGATGTTTGGAGCATACTTATAACAATTGTAATGATTGGAGCCTACTTACAACAATGGGGATGATTGGAGCATACTTATAACAATTGGAATAATTGGAGCATACTTATAACAATTGTAATGATTGGAACATACTTACAACAATGGGGATGATTGGGACATACTTATAACAATTGTAATGATTGGAGCATACTTATAACAATTGTAATGATTGGAACATACTTACAACAATTGGAATGATTGGAGCATACTTACAACAATGAGGATGATTGGAGCATACTTATAACAATGGGGATGATTGGAGCATACTTATAACAATTGTAATGATTGGAGCATACTTACAACAATGGGGATGATTGGAGCATACTTATAACAATTGGAATGATTTGAGCATACTTACAACAATGGGGATGATTGGGACATACTTATAACAATTGGAATGATTGGAGCATACTTACAATAATGGGGATGATTGGAGCATACTTAAAACAATTGTAATGATTGGAGCATACTTACAACAATTGTAATGATTGGAGCATACTTACAACAATGGGGATGATTGGAGCATACTTACAACAATTGGAATGATTGGAGCATACTTACAACAATGGGGATGATTGGAGCATACTTACAACAATTGGAATGATTGGAGCATACTTACAACAATGGGGATGATTGGAGCATACTTACAACAATTGGAATGATTGGAGCATACTTACAACAATGGGGATGATTGGGACATACTTATAACAATTGTAATGATTGGAGCATACTTACAACAATGGGGATGATTGGGACATACTTATAACAATTGGAATGATTGGAGCATACTTACAACAATGGGGATGATTGAGACATACTTATAACAATTGTAATGATTGGAGCCTACTTACAACAATGGGGATGTTTGGAGCATACTTATAACAATTGTAATGATTGGAGCATACGTATAACAATTGTAATGATTGGAGCCTACTTACAACAATGGGGATGATTGGAGCATACTTATAACAATTGTAATGATTGGAGCATACTTATAACAATTGTAATGATTGGAACATACTTACAACAATTGGAATGATTGGAGCATACTTACAACAATGGGGATGATTGGAGCATACTTATAACAATGGGGATGATTGGAGCATACTTATAACAATTGTAAACATTGGAGCATACTTACAACAATGGGGATGATTGGAGCATACTTATAACAATTGGAATGATTGGAGCATACTTACAACAATGGGGATGATTGGGACATACTTATAACAATTGGAATGATTGGAGCATACTTATAACAATGGGGATGATTGGAGCATACTCATAGCAATTGTAATGATTGGAGCATACTTACAACAATGGGGATGATTGGGACATACTTATAACAATTGGAATGATTGGAGCATACTTACAACAATGGGGATGATTGGGACATACTTATAACAATTGTAATGATTGGAGCATACTTACAACAATGGGGATGATTGGAGCATACTTACAACAATTGTAATGATTGGAGCATACTTACAACAATGGGGATGATTGGAGCATACTTACAACAATGGGGATGATTGGAGCATACTTACAACAATGGGGATGATTGGGACATACTAATAACAATTGGAATGATTGGAGCATACTTTCAACAATTGGAATGATTGGAGCCTACTTACAACAATGAGGATGATTGGAGCATACTTATAACAATTGGAATGATTGGAGCATACTTACAATAATGGGGATGATTGGAGCATACTTATAACAATTGGAATGATTGGAGCATACTTACAACAATGGGGATGATTGGAGCATACTTATAACAATTGGAATGATTGGAGCATACTTATAACAATTGGAATGATTGGAGCATACTTATAACAATTGGAATGATTGGAGCATACTTATAACAATTGGAATGATTGGAGCATACTTATAAAAATTGGAATGATTGGAGCATACTTATAACAATTGGAATGATTGGAGCAGACTTATAACAATTGGAATGATTGGAGCATACTTACAACAATTGGAATGATTTCAGCATACTTATAACAATTGGAATGATTGGAGCATACTTATAACAATTGGAATGATTGGAGCATACTTATAACAATTGGAATGATTGGGACATACTTATAACAATTGGAATGATTGGGACATACTTATAACAATTGTAATGATTGGAACATACTTATAACGATGGGGATGATTGGAGCATACTTACAACAATTGTCATGATTGAAGCATACTTACAACAATGGGGATGATTGGGACATACTTATAACAATTGGAATGATTGGAGCATACTTACAACAATGGGGATGATTGGAGCATACTTACAACAATTGTAATGATTGGAGCATACTTACAACAATGGGGATGATTGGGACATACTTATAACAATTGTAATGATTTGAGCATACTTACAACAATGGGGATGATTGGGACATACTTATAACAATTGGAATGATTGGAGCATACTTACAACAATGGGGATGATTGGAGCATACTTATAACAATTGTAATGATTGGAGCCTACTTACAACAATGGGGATGATTGGAGCATACTTATAACAATTGGAATAATTGGAGCATACTTATAACAATTGTAATGTTTGGAACATACTTACAACAATGGGGATGATTGGGACATACTTATAACAATTGTAATGATTGGAGCATACTTATAACAATTGTAATGATTGGAACATACTTACAACAATTGGAATGATTGGAGCATACTTACAACAATTGGAATGATTGGAGCATACTTATAACAATGGGGATGATTGGAGCATACTTATAACAATTGTAATGATTGAAGCATACTTACAACAATGGGGATGATTGGAGCATACTTATAACAATTGGAATGATTTGAGCATACTTACAACAATGGGGATGATTGGGACATACTTATAACAATTGGAATGATTGGAGCATACTTACAACAATGGGGATTATTGGGACATACTTATAACAATTGTAATGATTGGAGCCTACTTACAACAATGGGGATGATTGGAGCATACTTATAACAATTGTAATGATTGGAGCATACTTACAACAATTGTAATGATTGGAGCATACTTACAACAATGGGGATGATTGGAGCATACTTACAACAATTGGAATGATTGGAGCATACTTACAACAATGGGGATGATTGGAGCATACTTACAACAATTGGAATGATTGGAGCATACTTACAACAATGGGGATGATTGGAGCATACTTATAACAATTGGAATGATTGGAGCATACTTACAACAATGGGGATGATTGGGACATACTTATAACAATTGGAATGATTGGAGCATACTTATAACAATGGGGATGATTGGAGCATACTCATAGCAATTGTAATGATTGGAGCATACTTACAACAATGGGGATGATTGGGACATACTTATAACAATTGGAATGATTGGAGCATACTTACAACAATGGGGATGATTGGGACATACTTATAACAATTGTAATGATTGGAGCATACTTACAACAATGGGGATGATTGGAGCATACTTACAACAATTGTAATGATTGGAGCATACTTACAACAATGGGGATGATTGGAGCATACTTACAACAATGGGGATGATTGGAGCATACTTACAACAATGGGGATGATTGGGACATACTAATAACAATTGGAATGATTGGAGCATACTTTCAACAATTGGAATGATTGGAGCCTACTTACAACAATGAGGATGATTGGAGCATACTTATAACAATTGGAATGATTGGAGCATACTTACAATAATGGGGATGATTGGAGCATACTTATAACAATTGGAATGATTGGAGCATACTTACAACAATGGGGATGATTGGAGCATACTTATAACAATTGGAATGATTGGAGCATACTTATAACAATTGGAATGATTGGAGCATACTTATAACAATTGGAATGATTGGAGCATACTTATAACAATTGGAATGATTGGAGCATACTTATAAAAATTGGAATGATTGGAGCATACTTATAACAATTGGAATGATTGGAGCAGACTTATAACAATTGGAATGATTGGAGCATACTTACAACAATTGGAATGATTTCAGCATACTTATAACAATTGGAATGATTGGAGCATACTTACAATAATGGGGATGATTGGAGCATACTTATAACAATTGGAATGATTGGAGCATACTTACAACAATGGGGATGATTGGAGCATACTTATAACAATTGGAATGATTGGAGCATACTTATAACAATTGGAATGATTGGAGCATACTTATAACAATTGGAATGATTGGAGCATACTTATAACAATTGGAATGATTGGAGCATACTTATAAAAATTGGAATGATTGGAGCATACTTATAACAATTGGAATGATTGGAGCAGACTTATAACAATTGGAATGATTGGAGCATACTTACAACAATTGGAATGATTTCAGCATACTTATAACAATTGGAATGATTGGAGCATACTTATAACAATTTGAATGATTGGGACACACTTATAACAATTGGAATGATTGGGACATACTTATAACAATTGTAATGATTGGAACATACTTATAACAATGGGGATGATTGGAGCATACTTACAACAATTGTCATGATTGAAGCATACTTACAACAATGGGGATGATTGGGACATACTTATAACAATTGGAATGATTGGAGCATACTTACAACAATGGGGATGATTGGAGCATACTTACAACAATTGTAATGATTGGAGCATACTTACAACAATTGGAATGATTGGAGCATACTTACAACAATGGGGATGATTGGAGCATACTTACAACAATTGTAATGATTGGAGCATACTTACAACAATGGGGATGATTGGGACATACTTATAACAATTGTAATGATTGGAGCATACTTACAACAATGGGGATGATTGGGACATACTTATAACAATTGGAATGATTGGAGCATACTTACAACAATGGGGATGTTTGGAGCATACTTATAACAATTGTAATGATTGGAGCCTACTTACAACAATGGGGATGATTGGAGCATACTTATAACAATTGGAATAATTGGAGCATACTTATAACAATTGTAATGATTGGAACATACTTACAACAATGGGGATGATTGGGACATACTTATAACAATTGTAATGATTGGAGCATACTTATAACAATTGTAATGATTGGAACATACTTACAACAATTGGAATGATTGGAGCATACTTACAACAATGAGGATGATTGGAGCATACTTATAACAATGGGGATGATTGGAGCATACTTATAACAATTGTAATGATTGGAGCATACTTACAACAATGGGGATGATTGGAGCATACTTATAACAATTGGAATGATTTGAGCATACTTACAACAATGGGGATGATTGGGACATACTTATAACAATTGGAATGATTGGAGCATACTTACAATAATGGGGATGATTGGAGCATACTTAAAACAATTGTAATGATTGGAGCATACTTACAACAATTGTAATGATTGGAGCATACTTACAACAATGGGGATGATTGGAGCATACTTACAACAATTGGAATGATTGGAGCATACTTACAACAATGGGGATGATTGGAGCATACTTACAACAATTGGAATGATTGGAGCATACTTACAACAATGGGGATGATTGGAGCATACTTACAACAATTGGAATGATTGGAGCATACTTACAACAATGGGGATGATTGGGACATACTTATAACAATTGTAATGATTGGAGCATACTTACAACAATGGGGATGATTGGGACATACTTATAACAATTGGAATGATTGGAGCATACTTACAACAATGGGGATGATTGAGACATACTTATAACAATTGTAATGATTGGAGCCTACTTACAACAATGGGGATGTTTGGAGCATACTTATAACAATTGTAATGATTGGAGCATACGTATAACAATTGTAATGATTGGAGCCTACTTACAACAATGGGGATGATTGGAGCATACTTATAACAATTGTAATGATTGGAGCATACTTATAACAATTGTAATGATTGGAACATACTTACAACAATTGGAATGATTGGAGCATACTTACAACAATGGGGATGATTGGAGCATACTTATAACAATGGGGATGATTGGAGCATACTTATAACAATTGTAAACATTGGAGCATACTTACAACAATGGGGATGATTGGAGCATACTTATAACAATTGGAATGATTGGAGCATACTTACAACAATGGGGATGATTGGGACATACTTATAACAATTGGAATGATTGGAGCATACTTATAACAATGGGGATGATTGGAGCATACTCATAGCAATTGTAATGATTGGAGCATACTTACAACAATGGGGATGATTGGGACATACTTATAACAATTGGAATGATTGGAGCATACTTACAACAATGGGGATGATTGGGACATACTTATAACAATTGTAATGATTGGAGCATACTTACAACAATGGGGATGATTGGAGCATACTTACAACAATTGTAATGATTGGAGCATACTTACAACAATGGGGATGATTGGAGCATACTTACAACAATGGGGATGATTGGAGCATACTTACAACAATGGGGATGATTGGGACATACTAATAACAATTGGAATGATTGGAGCATACTTTCAACAATTGGAATGATTGGAGCCTACTTACAACAATGAGGATGATTGGAGCATACTTATAACAATTGGAATGATTGGAGCATACTTACAATAATGGGGATGATTGGAGCATACTTATAACAATTGGAATGATTGGAGCATACTTACAACAATGGGGATGATTGGAGCATACTTATAACAATTGGAATGATTGGAGCATACTTATAACAATTGGAATGATTGGAGCATACTTATAACAATTGGAATGATTGGAGCATACTTATAACAATTGGAATGATTGGAGCATACTTATAAAAATTGGAATGATTGGAGCATACTTATAACAATTGGAATGATTGGAGCAGACTTATAACAATTGGAATGATTGGAGCATACTTACAACAATTGGAATGATTTCAGCATACTTATAACAATTGGAATGATTGGAGCATACTTACAATAATGGGGATGATTGGAGCATACTTATAACAATTGGAATGATTGGAGCATACTTACAACAATGGGGATGATTGGAGCATACTTATAACAATTGGAATGATTGGAGCATACTTATAACAATTGGAATGATTGGAGCATACTTATAACAATTGGAATGATTGGAGCATACTTATAACAATTGGAATGATTGGAGCATACTTATAAAAATTGGAATGATTGGAGCATACTTATAACAATTGGAATGATTGGAGCAGACTTATAACAATTGGAATGATTGGAGCATACTTACAACAATTGGAATGATTTCAGCATACTTATAACAATTGGAATGATTGGAGCATACTTATAACAATTTGAATGATTGGGACACACTTATAACAATTGGAATGATTGGGACATACTTATAACAATTGTAATGATTGGAACATACTTATAACAATGGGGATGATTGGAGCATACTTACAACAATTGTCATGATTGAAGCATACTTACAACAATGGGGATGATTGGGACATACTTATAACAATTGGAATGATTGGAGCATACTTACAACAATGGGGATGATTGGAGCATACTTACAACAATTGTAATGATTGGAGCATACTTACAACAATTGGAATGATTGGAGCATACTTACAACAATGGGGATGATTGGAGCATACTTACAACAATTGTAATGATTGGAGCATACTTACAACAATGGGGATGATTGGGACATACTTATAACAATTGTAATGATTGGAGCATACTTACAACAATGGGGATGATTGGGACATACTTATAACAATTGGAATGATTGGAGCATACTTACAACAATGGGGATGTTTGGAGCATACTTATAACAATTGTAATGATTGGAGCCTACTTACAACAATGGGGATGATTGGAGCATACTTATAACAATTGGAATAATTGGAGCATACTTATAACAATTGTAATGATTGGAACATACTTACAACAATGGGGATGATTGGGACATACTTATAACAATTGTAATGATTGGAGCATACTTATAACAATTGTAATGATTGGAACATACTTACAACAATTGGAATGATTGGAGCATACTTACAACAATGAGGATGATTGGAGCATACTTATAACAATGGGGATGATTGGAGCATACTTATAACAATTGTAATGATTGGAGCATACTTACAACAATGGGGATGATTGGAGCATACTTATAACAATTGGAATGATTTGAGCATACTTACAACAATGGGGATGATTGGGACATACTTATAACAATTGGAATGATTGGAGCATACTTACAATAATGGGGATGATTGGAGCATACTTAAAACAATTGTAATGATTGGAGCATACTTACAACAATTGTAATGATTGGAGCATACTTACAACAATGGGGATGATTGGAGCATACTTACAACAATTGGAATGATTGGAGCATACTTACAACAATGGGGATGATTGGAGCATACTTACAACAATTGGAATGATTGGAGCATACTTACAACAATGGGGATGATTGGAGCATACTTACAACAATTGGAATGATTGGAGCATACTTACAACAATGGGGATGATTGGGACATACTTATAACAATTGTAATGATTGGAGCATACTTACAACAATGGGGATGATTGGGACATACTTATAACAATTGGAATGATTGGAGCATACTTACAACAATGGGGATGATTGAGACATACTTATAACAATTGTAATGATTGGAGCCTACTTACAACAATGGGGATGTTTGGAGCATACTTATAACAATTGTAATGATTGGAGCATACGTATAACAATTGTAATGATTGGAGCCTACTTACAACAATGGGGATGATTGGAGCATACTTATAACAATTGTAATGATTGGAGCATACTTATAACAATTGTAATGATTGGAACATACTTACAACAATTGGAATGATTGGAGCATACTTACAACAATGGGGATGATTGGAGCATACTTATAACAATGGGGATGATTGGAGCATACTTATAACAATTGTAAACATTGGAGCATACTTACAACAATGGGGATGATTGGAGCATACTTATAACAATTGGAATGATTGGAGCATACTTACAACAATGGGGATGATTGGGACATACTTATAACAATTGGAATGATTGGAGCATACTTATAACAATGGGGATGATTGGAGCATACTCATAGCAATTGTAATGATTGGAGCATACTTACAACAATGGGGATGATTGGGACATACTTATAACAATTGGAATGATTGGAGCATACTTACAACAATGGGGATGATTGGGACATACTTATAACAATTGTAATGATTGGAGCATACTTACAACAATGGGGATGATTGGAGCATACTTACAACAATTGTAATGATTGGAGCATACTTACAACAATGGGGATGATTGGAGCATACTTACAACAATGGGGATGATTGGAGCATACTTACAACAATGGGGATGATTGGGACATACTAATAACAATTGGAATGATTGGAGCATACTTTCAACAATTGGAATGATTGGAGCCTACTTACAACAATGAGGATGATTGGAGCATACTTATAACAATTGGAATGATTGGAGCATACTTACAATAATGGGGATGATTGGAGCATACTTATAACAATTGGAATGATTGGAGCATACTTACAACAATGGGGATGATTGGAGCATACTTATAACAATTGGAATGATTGGAGCATACTTATAACAATTGGAATGATTGGAGCATACTTATAACAATTGGAATGATTGGAGCATACTTATAACAATTGGAATGATTGGAGCATACTTATAAAAATTGGAATGATTGGAGCATACTTATAACAATTGGAATGATTGGAGCAGACTTATAATAATTGGAATGATTGGAGCATACTTACAACAATTGGAATGATTTCAGCATACTTATAACAATTGGAATGATTGGAGCATACTTATAACAATTGGAATGATTGGAGCATACTTATAACAATTGGAATGATTGGGACATACTTATAACAATTGGAATGATTGGGACATACTTATAACAATTGTAATGATTGGAACATACTTACAACAATTGTCATGATTGAAGCATACTTACAACAATGGGGATGATTGGGACATACTTATAACAATTGGAATGATTGGAGCATACTTACAACAATGGGGATGATTGGGACATACTTATAACAATTGGAATGATTGGAGCATACTTACAACAATGGGGATGATTGGAGCATACTTACAACAATTGTAATGATTGGAGCATACTTACAACAATGGGGATGATTGGGACATACTTATAACAATTGTAATGATTTGAGCATACTTACAACAATGGGGATGATTGGGACATACTTATAACAATTGGAATGATTGGAGCATACTTACAACAATGGGGATGATTGGAGCATACTTATAACAATTGTAATGATTGGAGCCTACTTACAACAATGGGGATGATTGGAGCATACTTATAACAATTGGAATAATTGGAGCATACTTATAACAATTGTAATGTTTGGAACATACTTACAACAATGGGGATGATTGGGACATACTTATAACAATTGTAATGATTGGAGCATACTTATAACAATTGTAATGATTGGAACATACTTACAACAATTGGAATGATTGGAGCATACTTACAACAATTGGAATGATTGGAGCATACTTATAACAATGGGGATGATTGGAGCATACTTATAACAATTGTAATGATTGAAGCATACTTACAACAATGGGGATGATTGGAGCATACTTATAACAATTGGAATGATTTGAGCATACTTACAACAATGGGGATGATTGGGACATACTTATAACAATTGGAATGATTGGAGCATACTTACAACAATGGGGATTATTGGGACATACTTATAACAATTGTAATGATTGGAGCCTACTTACAACAATGGGGATGATTGGAGCATACTTATAACAATTGTAATGATTGGAGCATACTTACAACAATTGTAATGATTGGAGCATACTTACAACAATGGGGATGATTGGAGCATACTTACAACAATTGGAATGATTGGAGCATACTTACAACAATGGGGATGATTGGAGCATACTTACAACAATTGGAATGATTGGAGCATACTTACAACAATGGGGATGATTGGAGCATACTTACAACAATTGGAATGATTGGAGCATACTTACAACAATGGGGATGATTGGGACATACTTATAACAATTGTAATGATTGGAGCATACTTACAACAATGTGGATTATTGGGACATACTTATAACAATTTGAATGATTGGAGCATACTTACAACAATGGGGATGATTGGGACATACTTATAACAATTGTAATGATTGGAGCCTACTTACAACAATGGGGATGATTGGAGCATACTTATAACAATTGTATTGATTGGAGCATACGTATAACAATTGTAATTATTGGAGCCTACTTACAACAATGGGGATGATTGGAGCATACTTATAACAATGGGGATGATTGGAGCATACTTATAACAATTGTAATGATTGGAACATACTTACAACAATTGGAATGATTGGAGCATACTTACAACAATGGGGATGATTGGAGCATACTTATAACAATGGGGATGATTGGAGCATACTTATAACAATTGTAATGATTGGAGCATACTTACAACAATGGGGATGATTGGAGCATACTTATAACAATTGGAATGATTGGAGCATACTTACAACAATGGGGATGATTGGGACATACTTATAACAATTGGAATGATTGGAGCATACTTACAACAATGGGGATGATTGGGACATACTTATAACAATTGGAATGATTGGAGCATACTTACAACAATGGGGATGATTGGGACATACTTATAATAATTGGAATGATTGGAGCATACTTACAACAATGGGGATGATTGGGACATACTTGTAACAATTGTAATGATTGGAGCATACTTACAACAATGGGGATTATTGGAGCATACTTACAACAATTGTAATGATTGGAGCATACTTACAACAATGGGGATGATTGGAGCATACTTACAACAATGGGGATGATTGGAGCATACTTACAACAATGGGGATGATTGGGACATACTAATAACAATTGGAATGATTGGAGCATACTTTCAACAATTGGAATGATTGGAGCCTACTTACAACAATGAGGATGATTGGAGCATACTTATAACAATTGGAATGATTGGAGCATACTTACAATAATGGGGATGATTGGAGCATACTTATAACAATTGGAATGATTGGAGCATACTTACAACAATGGGGATGATTGGAGCATACTTATAACAATTGGAATGATTGGAGCATACTTATAACAATTGGAATGATTGGAGCATACTTATAACAATTGGAATGATTGGAGCATACTTATAACAATTGGAATGATTGGAGCATACTTATAAAAATTGGAATGATTGGAGCATACTTATAACAATTGGAATGATTGGAGCATACTTATAACAATTGGAATGATTGGAGCATACTTATAAAAATTGGAATGATTGGGACATACTTATAACAATTGGAATGATTGGAGCATGCTTACAACAATCGGGATGATTGGGACATACTTATAACAATTGGAATGATTGGAGCCTACTTACAACAATGGGGATGATTGGAGCATACTTATAACAATTGGAATGATTGGAGCATACTTACAACAATGGGGATGATTGGGACATACTTATAACAATTGGAATGATTGGAGCATACTTACAACAATGGGGATGATTGGAGCATACTTATAACAATTGGAATGATTGGAGCCTACTTACAACAATGGGGATGATTGGGACATACTTATAACAATTGGAATGATTGGAGCATACTTACAACAATGGGGATGATTGGAGCATACTTATAACAATTGGAATGATTGGAGCATACTTATAACAATTGGAATGATTGGAGCATACTTATAACAATGGGGATGATTGGAGCATACTTACAAAGGCAATAATTGGATAATACTCACAACGACGACAATGATTGAATTATGCTTACAATGATAATAACTGGATCATACTTACAACGAGAATGATTGAATCATACTTACAACAATGGGAATGTTCATAACTATCAGGGTAAACTTCAGACAGATTCTGACCGACCCCCGGCAACCCGTCTCTCTTGGCTCGTCCGTGTCCATTTTTTCCTGGGTGAAATGCATGGTAATTGTTGCTGCTGTAGTTGGTGTTGTTGTTGTTGGTTGTGGTGGTGGTGGTGGTAGTGGTGGTGGTATTGTTATTTTGATTATGACGTAACTTCTAAATTAAACACATGCAACTATACACAATTAATTTAGGGTCATCGGGCATTCGGATATTGCCTTTCTCTGTATTGATAAAACGGTTAAGAAGTTCTATGTGTTGACTATACGTTTGAACTATTCCTGAAGAAACGTTTCATCCAACAACATAATGTTTAAAAATTATGTCTTAAAGAAATGTACATGATTAGCACTTGTCAAATATACTATTAAGATGCTTACGTTCAAAAGTATAGTGCATGCTTATCCTGTTTTAAAAATGGTATTAAAATGTCCTTATTCGAAATACTATTTTAAAGTTTTACAATTCAAACTATACGTTACCATTGGAATGTTTCTTTTAACGTTTTAATGTGCACTGGCATATAACATATGAATATATTGTATATAATAAATAGTAAGTATACTCTATATTATATCATATATAGTTACATTCTATTCAACAAAATATACGTGTAAACTATATTAAATCATGAAAGTTTACAACAAGCTGCATCATATACATGCACTATATACCTGATACAAATATATTTACGTATAACTTATGTGTATACTATAGATTACATCATTTCAGTATACTAAATACTAAATGATATAAGTATAATATATTCTATGGCATAAACGTATACTTTACACAGGAGACGTAAGTAAATTTATACGACATCATATAAGTATACTATTTACTGCATCATACATGTATTCAATATACTTAAAATCTTAAAGTGATGAGAAGACAGGCATTGGAGAACATCGTGAGTACTTAACACATCAAGGGATAGAGAGGGAGGGGCAGACCAAGAGAAATGATGCATGATGGACTGAGACGTTGACAGGGAGGAATATCATCAGGAGGGCAGATCCAGAACACCAGACTCCGAAATCTGTGGAAAGACATCAACCCCTGCACCATGTGGCACTGCATTTAATGATGGTAACTGTAAACTCTACCTTATAAAATGTAAGTATACGCTTTCCTACCCTGTCTAGGCGAAGTGGCTTTGATGTACGACGTCCTTCTCTGATTGAAGCACTTCTGGTACGATTCGTGGTGCTGATTTGTCCATAATACGAAATTGACGGTCTACTTCCCCGTGGTCCCGGGGTAG
>OY992895.1:80578781-80606281 GCA_963921405.1 Cepaea hortensis | reverse complement strand
TGGATCAATTCTACAATCAACATGTGTACAGAGCCACAGTATAGAGTGTAGCGGGATAGGATCAATTCTACAATCAACATATGTATGGAGCCACAGTGTATAGTGTAGCGGGATATGATCAATTCTACAATCAACCTATGTACGGAGCCACAGTGTATAGTGTAGCGGGATATGATCAATTCTACAATCAACATGTGTACGGAGCCACAGTGTATAGTGTAGCTGGGTAAGATCAATTCTACTAGGAACCGTGTGGCCGATTTCGGCATGTATTTATGTAAAGTTTGCAGCCTCTAGACATATTTCATCCAAGATAACGGATTCAACAAATCATGGGTAGGTTTCGCTAGTTAGTTGTTAGTTAGTCGCGGTTCCAACTTCGCGGCACCGGGTCGTCCCTTTATGCTCCGTTCCAGTGCCAATGAATATCACACAAAATGCTCCTCACTGCCCCATGTGAAAAGTGGAACAGACAAGTGTCTCGACAAACCAACAGCCCGACAGGTATACCATGCATAATGTCGCTGTCAATTGCCAACACAAAAATCCGCCACGAAAACTACACTTCACGTCGATGTAAGAGGCAGTCACTAGAAAACCAGCAGCCACACATTACTACATAAGGCAGCCCAGTTAGTTCGGCAACCAGCCGGCCGCCATTTTCCTGAACATGCAGTTCACGTTACAAACAACTGCGAGGACAGACGTACAAGCATTCCACACGACATTCACAGCTCACAGTGTCGCTCCACGCATTCAGCTCAGCAGCAGGGCGATGGAACTATATTGGTAGGTTTACTTTTTCCTAACAATTTTGCCAGGGCTGTGGCCATACAGACTACTCTTTGTGATTTCCAACTGATGTGAGATTTTTAACTGGCAAAAATTGAAAACGGGAACTACTGTTTTTCGCCTTTATCTGAGAAGGCTACTATTCGAACTCACTACCCAAGCGATCAGATGGGTGTGTGATATCATTAGATACCATTGGTTCTTGAAAACATTCCGACCCTCTAGAAGGATTGAACCCTGTTCTTTCTTACCCTGAGGCGGACACCGTGATTCCTCAGCCACGACTAACCTTTAAAAAAAAGTCTTAACGTCGAGATGATCGACTTCATTGCATCGGGTTTGATTCCATATGGCTTGGCCTCTTTCCTCTTTTCCTTTCTTGACCACGAACTCCGTAGCTCCAGCAACGACCCCCAGGAGTCTCCGAGAAATATGCACTCGTGGACCGGAAGACGTAGCCCGGAATCGAACCCACAACTTTCGCAGCGCGAGGCAGACGGCTTGTCCTCTTAGACTCCCACAACTAACCAGAACTGGTCAACACTTCAGCTGTGCTGGACGGAGGATGCCACTCCGGCCACAGCCGCGGAGGATGCCACTCCGGACACAGTCGCAACCTCTCAGCCACGATGATCCAGTAATAGTCAACACTTCAGCTCTACTGGACGGAGGATTCCACTCCGGACTCTGTGGTTAGGACAACTGTCCAGTCTGGAAACCACCGACATCATCATCATGTTCTCTGTCAACATGCATAGGAAGTCATGCCTCTCCATAGATCCCAGTCTTTGGTGTGATGGATCAACTTTACCGATGATACTCCTCCATGCCACGGCCTCATTGCACCCAGAATCATTTCTGTCTGTCTCTACCTCTTTTCCTAATCGTCACGATGTTTTCCTAAGCCTCTCCTCTCATTCCATCACACTGCATCTTCAAATATCCATCACAGAGCGACACAAGAAATTAGTGTGGGTATTTGTACAAAGAGCATGACGTCTGAACACAGACATCCACAAACGTGCTGTGGGGATTTCATGAAATGCCTCGTCCGGTAGAGAACGGTATGTACCGAAAGCGCTGTCTGTGTTTTCTCCATCAGTAACACATTTCGTTTCAACGCCCAGGGACGACCTAGACAGTGAAGATTTGTTGGACACCTTATGAAGAGAAATAAGGTTGAAAGACTGGTGACAGCTGGCAAAATTGATGGTAACAGAGAAAGTGGAAGGCAACGATGTTAAACATCTGGATAGCTCGGTTACATGAAATAAGTGGGGCAAGAACGCTGTGCTGATCCAAGATTGTGGTCACCACGTGAGATAGGGAACCATGGACTTATGGGCATGGCCCATGATGATGATGATGATGATGATGATGATGATGATGATGATGATGATGATGATGATGATGATGATGATGATGATGATGATGATGACTTAGGTGCAGAATGATTGATAGCATCAGAAATATTGTACAGCAGTAAAAACGTCTAATCCAATGGAACTTCACAAGTAACATACGAGAACGGGACGCAGAGGTGTTTCCAAGGCACCAGGGCCGGGTTATATACTGGCCAAGACCTATTGACGCGTCCTCGTCGAGCGTCCTGGGCAACAGGTCCCGTCGGGTTCCTGGCTAAAGTCAATAGGATCGCCGATTCCTCCGAAGTCGGAGAGTGTCTGCCTGTACGGCGAGGAACCACCAGTCTGCACACCAATAAGCCAGACATGGGACAACGGATACTCACGCAAACCTCAGGTCCTGTATGACATCACACTGATGTTGGACAACAGGATGCCTTCATCCGATATACAGGACTTCGCGTTGGAGCTCAAGCCAACGAACACAAGCAAGCAAGCAAGCAAGCACATACGAGAACGACAGAATCACATACGTAACATAGGAGAAAGCCAGAGTCACTCACATAGCATATTAGAGTTCCAGAATAATCCTTGTAACATAGCGCAAAGCCAGAACGACATACCTAACATAGGAGAAAGCTAGAACGACATACCTAACATAGGTAAAAGCCAGAACGACATACCTAACATAGGTAAAAGCCAGAGCTATACATACAACATAATAGAAAGCCAGAACCACATACGTAACATATGAAAAAGCCAGAACGACATACACACAATATAAAAGAAAGCCAGAACGACACACCAGAACGATACACACAACATAAAAGAACTGCATAAAGACACACACACACACACACACACACACACACACACACATACACACACAAACACACACACATAAAAGAACGCTAGAACGACGCACACAACATTTAAAAAAAGCCAGAACGACACACACACACAACATAGGAAAAAGCCAGAATGACACAAGCAACATAGGAGAAAACACGTCTAACAACGACCAACAGCAAGCAAGGAAGCTCGTATATTGACCCAAATTTGCCACACTGAACTTTCAGGTGATCCAGTGAAAGATACCCCCTTCCTCCTCCTCCTAAGTAAGTATATGGATGTGTGCAGGTGTGTGTATTGCGTGGGTATGATGTGTGTGGGTGTGTGTATGTACATGTGTGTGAGAGAGAAGAGAGAGAGAGAGAGAGAGAGAGAGAGAGAGAGAGAGAGAGAGAGAGAGAGAGAGTTGAGCGCACGCATGTCATCTAACATGCGGATCCATATGTTTTGTGTATTCTCATTTTTTTCATATTATCATTTTGATGCACTTGATTTTAACATGCATAAAATGAATTCATGTAAATTACTGTAAAGCAAGTGAGAGAGTTAGTGAGTGTAAGTATGAGAGAGAGAGTGAATGAGTGTGAGAGTGTGTGTATGTAAAGAGAGCGCAAGAGAGAGAGAGAGAGAGAGAGAGAGAGAGAGAGAGAGAGAGAGAGAGAGAGAGAGGGGAAAAAAAAAGAGTTGAATTGCATCACTAATTTTTACGCTACATAATGTATATGTACAATTTTTTCTCCACTTCTTGCAATTGCGAGAATTCTCACGACAATCGTCAGTGTCTCAATTGTGTGTAAAGTGTGGGAGTTTGTTCTTATTAGCTTCAGTGATCATGTGAGGCATCAAGTATTTGTCTAGATGTGAGGATGTATGTATGGGTGTGTATGTGAGGGATATGTGTGTGTGTGTGGGGAATGTGTGTGTGCCTGTGTAAGAGAGAGAGAGAGAGAGAGAGAGAGAGAGAGAGAGAGCGAGAGAGAGAGAGAGAGAGAGAGAGAGAGAGAGAGAGAGAGAGAGAGAGAGAATTCAGTGCTCGCATGTCCTGTAACATGCCATTCCATATTTTTTGTGTATTTTCATCTTTCACATTATCATTTTGTATGTATGACACTTGATTTTATCATGTATAATATAACATTACTGTAATGTGAGTGAGAGCGTTAGAGAGAGAGAGAGAGAGAGAGAGAGAGAGAGAGAGAGAGAGAGAGAGAGAGAGAGAGAGAGAGAGAGAGAGAGAGGGGGGGGGAGAGAGAGTTGAATTGCATCACTAATTTTTAAGTTACAAAATGTATATGTACAATTTTTCCCCATTTTCTTTACAATTTTGCGACAATGCTCACGACAATCGTCACTGTATGTGTGTGTAAAGTGTGGGAGTTTGATCATAATAGTAGGTTGGGGGATCGGGGGATGTGTGTGTGGGTGGATTCGTGATGTGTGTGGGTGGGCTCAGGATGTGTGGGTGGAAGGGGTGGGTTTGTGTGGGTGGGTGGGGGATTGTGTGTGGGTGGGAGGGGGATTGTGTGTGGGTGCGTGCGAGATGTATGGGTGTATGGGGAGATGTGTTTGTGTGTGGGGATGTGTGTTTGTGTAGGTGGTTGTGGGTGAGTGGGTGGAGGAGGATATGTTGGTGGATGATTGATGGTGGGTTATGGGATGGGTGGGGGTATATGTGTGGGTATATGTGGTGGGCGGGAGATGTGTGCAGGTGGGGTGGTTGTGGGTTTGGGGATGTGTGTGTGGGTGAGGGATGTGTTTGGGTGTGGGATGTTTGGGTGGATGGGTGGAGAGTGTGTGTGGGTGAGAGATGTGTGGGTGAATGTGTGTGGGGGTGTGTGGGTTGGGGGAGGGGTGCGTGATGGGTGTGGGTGATGGATTTGGAGATGTGTGTGTGGGTGGGGGATATGTCTGGCTGGGTGGGGGTGTGTGTGGCTGAATGAAGGATGTATGTGTGGGTAGTGAGGGTGATTGTAGTTGGGGGATGTGTGGATGGGTAGGAGATGTGTGGATAGATGTATGTGTGGGTGAGGGATGTGTCTTTGGGATGTGTGTGGGTGTGGTATTGTGTGGGAGGGGAGCTGGGTGTGGTTAAATGATGTTTGTGTGGGTGGGTGAAGGTGTGGTTGGGTTTGTGGGTGGGTGAAGGATGTGTGTGAGGGTGGGGGATGTGTGCTTAGATGGGTGGTTGGGATGTGTGAGTGTGGGTGGGTAGATAGGAGATGTATGTGTTGATGAGTGGGTAAGGGATGTGTGGGTGTTAGTGGTTGAGGGATAAGTACGTGTGTCTACGGATGTGTGAGGGGATGAATGTATGGGTTGTGTGTGCGTGGATGGGAGGTGTGTGTTTGTGAATGGGGAATGTGTTGGTGGGTGGGGATGTGTGTGAGGGATGTTTGTATGGGTGGGGAGATTGTGCATGGGTGGGGATGTGTGTGTATATGGGTAGGGGTGTGTGGTTAAGGGATGTGTGGCTGGGGGAATGGGTGGATGGAGGATGTGTGGTTGGGTGGATGATGTGTGGTTGGGTAGAGGATGTGTGGGTGTGTGATTGTATATGAGTAAGGGTGTGTGGTTAAGGGATGTTTGGTTGGGGGATGGGTGGGTAGAGGATGTGTGGATGGGTAGAGGATATGTGGGTGGGTGAGTGTGTGCAGGTTAGGAGATGGTGGGGGATGTTTGTAGGTGCGGGCTCGGGATCTGTGAGTGGGCTGGGGGAGATGGGAGATTATGTGGGTGAGTGCGGAATTTGTGTGTGGGTAGGTGCGGAATATGTGAGTTGACGGGGAGACATGTGTGTGGCTGAGGAATGTGTGTTTAGTTGGGTGGTTGGAGGTGTGTGGGTGGAGGAGGATATTGGGTGAGTGATTGTTGGTGGGAAATGGGACGGGTAGAGGATATGTGAGTGGGTGGGGAGATGTGTGGGTTATTGAATGTATGTGTGCTTGGGGTGTGGGTAGATGGGATGTGTGGTGGGTGAGAGGTGTGTGTGGGTGGGGAGATGTGTAGGTGTAGGGATGTGGTGGATGGGTGGGGGAATGTATTGTATGTGTGTGTGGTTGGGTGGGGAAGTTGGAGTGAATGGGGGATGTGTGGGTGGGTGGTGGATGTGTCTCATAACATAGTAATATGCATTGTTTATGTTTACAAAATTCATGTGACAATGTTTTTTTCCTATGCACTGTTGATGAAAGAAAGATGAATGATTGGAAGGGCCGAATGTAAGACGGGCCTGCGTGCCCAATTTGTTACCCTTTGAAAATAAAGTCTGTTCGTTCGTTCGTTCGTTCGTTCCTCCTTCTTCTCCTTCTCCTCCCCCCCCCTGCTCCAGCGGTTTCTCCATGTCCTCCCTATATCACTCATCACTATGTCTAATTCTTCTTTACTGTGTTTTACTCCTTCAAATTCATTTGCCCTATGAGTTCCCTTGGAAAACTGTCTATTTACACAATTACTACCTTTTCTAAGAGTGTTTCCTATCCAGCCCAGCATGTTTCTCTACTCTCTCACCTTGATTTCCTGGAATATCTCCTTAAGCTGCTCATTAATGATTTAATCAAACTATTTTAGTCCGTCTATTCTGCACAAGCACCAGGTAATGAATCTTTGTTGTTTATTAGTAATTGTACTAATCGTTCTTCATGTTCTAATCCATATAGAAGGAATGATTTAACTATAGAATTACATGTTCTAAATTTGGTGCTGGATTTAATTTCTTTTGGATTCCACATATTTCATCCACCCATCAGGTGTCATGCCGGTAAGCGTGGACTTTCATGATTCGCCATCTCACTCGATCACCAGAGTCGTTGATCAGTTCAGTGTTCCTATCTTGACCATGCCACGTGGTCAAACCATCCAGGTATTTACTTCTCTGTCTTCAGCTTGTTCTCTTCTCCTCTATCTTACCAGTTGTCACCAAGTTCTCCATTGTATTTCTTCTCATAACATGTCCAAAAAATTTTGACTGTCTACGTATAATTTCTCTAATCAGTTTACGATTTTCATTTGTTTCTTGTAGGACTTGGTCGTTGGTTTTTCTATCCGTGCATGGAGTCCCCTCAAAAACCACAATTCCACAACCGTCGGATGTTTTCAGTTTGACTGCTCATTGTCCACGCTTCACATCCATACAAAAGTACAGGCTTATGTAGCACCTCATCACTCTTTTCTTGTAGCAATTGACATCTTTTTATTGGTCAGTATGTTTTTCATCTTGCAAAAGGCTACCTTTGCATTGGCGATTATTGTTCTAAGCTCTTCAAGGCATCTCCCATCAGATGTTATGACATTTCCGAGATAAGTGTATCGATTCAAGTGTTTAAGAATATTCCCATTTACCCACATATTACATTGTAGTATTTCGTTCTTCCTAGTGACGACCATAATATGTGTCTTCTTACAATTTAATTCTAACCCTAGTTGTTCTCTGTGTGCAACAACCGTATCTACTAAATGTTACAGATCCTTCTCATTGTCTGCAGTCAATACTGTATCATATGCATATCTAATGTTATTGATGTTTCTTCTTCCAATGTTAATTCCCTTCATCTCTTGTACATTTCTGAAATATTTTCACTATACAAAGAAAAAAGATCTGAAGACATTACACATTCCTGTCTCACACCTCTCTGAATAGGCTGATAATGACATTCACTATCAATTCTGATGGGAGCTTGTTGTTTCCATAGTACCATGAAAGCTCCTCTTGGCTGTTGTGTTCCTTCTTTGGCATCTCCAATATTTCCCAGTGTGTCAACAAATATAATATCTTCGGACATAGTTAAGTTGAGTTGAGCTAAGAACCGACATCACTGCACTCAGGACATCCCCATCACTCCGTCCCCGCGTTCAACAGCCAGCGAAGAGTAACACTACTAATTGTTCCACCGCTATCTGATTGAAAGTTCTCCTGGTCTTCTCTCTCAGTTTTGAGATTCTTTCAGAACGCCTAATAATCCCCCGCAATATCATTCTTTACACAAACGGCTTCTCAACCTGTTCCCCGTCTTCTCCACCTGGGCTCGCAGGCGCTCGACCACCTCTCCCTTGTCCATATGTAAAATACCACCAAGAGGTGCATTCCCTGCCAGCCTATCAGCCTTTTCATTCTCCCGCACTCCCGCATCTCAAGGGCAATGTATCCATACTATTCTCACAACCTGTGACCTCTGAAGCGAGTCTAGCCATTCCACATGAAACGTTCTTATCTCCACCTTAATTAGCCTACTCCTTGAGTCCATAATGAATGCAATGTGTGTTGCAGTGGTCTCCTCTAACCAACGGAATGCCACTGTGACTGCTTCCACCTCCATTCACATGCTGGAGGTCTCATATGCCAAAATCTCCTTTTTAAAGAATCGTCCATTAGCCTTCCCGATGAAACCCCAACCACTACGTCTGTTTCTCACCACTGGCCCATCGGTGTAGATGACTATGTCACCTTAATGTGTATTACTCTGGATCGGTTGTTGCACCTCAAGCACTGTGCGGCTTGCTGCTGATTCTCTGCACTCACGTCCCGTGTTATCTACGGATACAACTACTTACCAACAAAAGATTACAATCAGCAATGAAGCAACTGAACATAACACAAACTTTGAATATCTTTCTTCCTTAATAAACAATAAGGGAAGCTATTCAAAAGATGTTAGTCACAGGCTGGCCGTAGCAAGGCATAGATGACACAGTATTGAGACATTACACCAGCAAGCGAGGTAAACGTGAGGACATGCGTCTTCCCTGTGGCAACATATGGATGCCAGTCATAGACAAATTCGCAATAACTAAAGACGAAATCTGGGGCTTCTAAGTTCAAATGTTACAGACACTTTCTCGGAATATCGTCACGCCAGGAAAAAAAACAAAAAACATTGAAATGTTTCAAGACCTCACCATCGACGTAAGCTGGCTCACAGAGATTCTAATGTCTCGGAAATTGAAATACTCTGACCATATGAAACATTACAATGGCTTGGTGTACAGATCACATGGAGCCAGAAGAAGAGGTCGACCATGAATACGATTGGCAGAGGTAATATCTATACTTGAAGCCTATAAACGGGTACTCTCCCGCTGTTTATGCTTAACGTCGACAACACAAAATACAAGAGGGACAATATGAGATGAGGTGATTTGTTGTGTTGCTCTCTCTCTCTTTTTAACTCAACTGTAGTCCACACAAGCTACTTCTAATAGCACGAGACTGTTTTTTGCATGTGGATTTACGATCCCTCGCCTTCCGGCGAACCCAATCCGACTTCAGAGGTACTTTTAATTTATGTTTCCAAGTCAAGGACGATAAGCCAACATTTTAGTCCAACTGGCAGGTGTATGGTTTGAAATCCCTACCTCAGGATCAGCACACCGGATGTTTAAGATCGGGTTCTCTTATACATTCGGCCATGGTTCATGAGATGAGATGAGAGTGGCTGGGAGAGAACAATGATGGAAGGCCTGGTCTCTGAAAGAGGAGCCAATTGTTGACCTGGACGAAGATGGACACAGGACATTGCAGGCACCTTGGATATGAGTGTACATGAAGCGAGAGACATATCAAGAGATCGAGAGGCTTATCGGCACTCCGTGATGAAAGCCACGTTCGGCGTTACTGATGATATTCCTCCACGCCACGGACGCCATACACATAGAATCATTTCTGTCTGTCTCCACCTCTTGTGGGGGGAATTGAGACCGGAGCATGGAGGAGTATCATCAGTAAAGCCGAATGTGGCTTTCATCATGTACTATGGGCATGGCACGTGATGATGATGATGATGATGATGATGATGATGATGATAATGAGGATGATGATGATGATGATGATGATGATGTGGATGATGATGATGATGATGATGATGATGAGGAGGAGGAGGAGGAGGAGGAGGATGATGATGATGATGATGATCATCATCATCATCATGATCATGATCATGTTCATGATCATGTGCTATGGGCATGACACGTGATGATGATGATGATGATGATGATGATGATGATGATGATGATGATGATGATGAGGAGGAGGAGGAGGAGGAGGAGTATGATGATGATGATGATGATGATGATGATGATGATGATGATGATGATGATGATGATGATGATGATGATGATGATGATGATGATGATGATGATGACGATGACGACGACGATGATAATGACTAGGTGCAGAATGATTGATAGCATCAGAAATATTGTACAGCTGTAAAACATCTCATCCACAAGAATGGCACAAGTAACAAATAAGAAATTCAAAACCACATACGTCACACAGGAGAAAGCCAGAGTCACTCACATAGCATAAGAGAGTTCCAGAATAATCCCCGTAAGATAGGGCAAAGCCAGAACCTAACATAGTAGAAAGCCAGAACGACACACACAACATAAAAGAAAGCCAGAACGATACACAAGAACGACACACACACAACATAAAACAAAGCCAGAACGACACACACAACATAAAAGAATACCAGAACGATACACAAGAACGACACACACAACATAAAACAAAGCCAGAACGACACACACAACATAAAAGAATACCAGAACGATACACAAGAACGACACACACAACATAAAACAAAGCCAGAACGACACACACAACATAAAAGAAAACCAGAACGATACACAAGAACGACACACACAACATAAAACAAAGCCAGAACGACACACACAACATAAAACAAAGCCAGAACGACACACACACAACATAAAACAAAGCCAGAACGACACACACAACATAAAACAAAGCCAGAACGACACACACAACATAAAAGAATACCAGAACGATACACAAGAACGACACACTCACAACATAAAACAAAGCCAGAACGACACACACAACATAAAAGAATACCAGAACGATACACAAGAACGACACACACACAACATAAAACAAAGCCAGAAAGACACACACAACATAAGAGAAAGCCAGAGCTGCCACTTTGTAGAGATGTGTTTAACCAATAAACAGACGTCCGTTGCAACGGGAAAGGTAATGTTGAAATGTTACATAGAACCCGTAATTTTGTATGGATGTGAAGCTAGGACAGTGAGCAAACAAGCTGAAAAACATCTGATAGGGGATGCCTTAAAGAGATTAGAACAAGAATCGCCATGGCAAAAGTAGCCTTTAGCAAGATGAAAAACATACTGACCAATAACAAGATGTCATTTACAACGAGAAAAAGAGTGTTGAGGTGCTTCATAGAACCTATACGTTTGTATGGATCTGAGACGTGAGCAATGAGCAGACAAGCTGAAAAACATCTAATGACAGTGGAAATGTGGTTTCTGGGGAAAATGCAAAGAATACCATGGACCGACAGAAAAAACAAATGAGCAAGAATTACAAGAATGAAATGAAAACAGTAAACTGATTAGAAAACTTAGACGTAGACAGTAACAGTTTTTTTTTTTTTTTATGTGGATATGTTATGAGAAGAAATAAACCATAGAACTGTGTGACAACTGGCAAGATTGAAGGGAAACGAATAAGGGGAAGGCAGAGATGTAAATATCTGGATATTTTGACCACATGGCATGGTTGGCACAAGAACACAGAGCTGATCCACGACTTTCGTGATCGTGTAAAAATGGCGAAACACGGCCGCCCACGCTTATCGGCATGGCAATGATGATGATGCATTACTTGACTGGCTATGAAACTTCCCGCTCCACCCAACGGGGAAACGCAGCACTTTGTACGCATAGCGATCCCACGCAGGCTTTCAAAATATGAAAGCATGAATAGAAAGACAACTGAAGATATTGATTCTGCTCTCGGGGTTTTTATGAAACAATATTTTGACTTGCTAATGAAATGTCAGGATAAATTGACGCACATAGTTAACGACGACTTGGGACATCACGTGACTTCTTTCATTTAAATTAAGCTCATTCGTGTACTGGTCTGTCTTAACAACGATGGTACGTGGCGTCGATTTAAAGATGCTCACACCGCGCCATTTGTACGTGAAGTCTTTCTGTAGCCAGTAATTTTCAATTTACGAGGGTATGTCAGTAAGTAAGTCACAAATGGCAGTTAGAAAAAATAACTAAATATGATAACAACTTCAAACCAGTTTATTTGTATACATACATTGTCCCTTTATTTCTCAACATAATTTCCACCAACGTTGATGCACTTATCACATCGTTTTATCAGTCCTACCAAACCGGCTGCATAGAACTGTGTGCTCTGTTTTCTAAACCACGTTTTCACTTCACATTCAACTTCTGCGTCATTCGCAAAATGTATCCCGCCAAGGTGGGTTTTCGGTGGACCAGACAAGTGGAAATCGCTAGGGGCTAAGTCGGTTCGTCTTCTTCTTCTTCTTCGTTCATCCGGAGTTTTTTTTTTCGGACGTGATTGCGTTGTGCCTGTTTACAGCAGAGCTGCGTTCTTGCGCCGTTAGGCCGACACATCCGACTTCTGCGGGCATTTGTTGACCGGGTTAACCTTCCCGGGGAAGTCGGTTCTGTAAGGTGGATGTTCCAGAACTTCCCACCTTACTTTTGCACACACACACACACACACACACACACACGCACGCACGCGCACACACACACTCACACACACGCACACGCACGCACGCACGCACACACACACACACAATCGCACAACAGCACGTTGCTATTTGATTGTACACTCCGTAAGTACAGTCGCCATTTTGTTTACGCGCTGTGCATGAGACACCTAGCGCCACCTGACGAACGGAAATATAAAGTTTGATGTTGCTGTCACCTCATGACACCTGTAGAAAACACCAACTACATTTACCTGCCATCCCATAGAACTGTGTGACTTACTTATTGACTCTCCCTCGTACATTAGAAATCGAAGGGACACATTTATGCTGTCTATCTCAGGAGCTAAAATGATAACTGACTCATTGGCTAAAGTTATAACCGAGTTATGAGCTAAGCTGATAACTGAGGCATTAGCTAAATGAATAACTGAGTTGGAAGCTAAAATGATAACTGAGCCATGAGCTAAAATTATACTCGAGTTGGGAGCTAATATAATAACTGAGTCATTAGCTAAACTGATAACTGAGTCATAAACTAAAATGATAACTATGTCATGAGCTAAAATATAACTGAAGCATTAGCTAAAATGATAACTGAGTCGTGAGTTAAAATGAAAACTGAGACATTAACTATGATAGTTGTGTCATGAGCTAAATATATAACTGCGTCATGAGTTAAAATGATAACTTAGTCACAAGCTGAATCAGAAGTTACAAGCATGGCTATGTCAGGAGACAGACTCTTTACTGAGTCAGGAGCTAACATCATTACTGGGTAATAAGCTGAAATCATTACAGAGTCTGGAGCTTACATCATTACAGAGTTTGGAGCTTAAATCATTGCAGAGTCATGAGCTAAAATCATTACAGTCAGGTTCTACATTTACGACTAAGCAAGTGAATAAAATCATAGCAGAGCCTGGTGCTACAATTATAACTCAGTCAGAAGCTACAGTTATAGCTCAGTCAGAAGCTAAGTCATACCAGTCAGAAGCTACAATTATAACTAAGTCAGAATCTACTTTTATAGCTCAATCAGAAGCTACAATCATAACATAGTCAGAGGTTGCAGTTGTAAATCAGTCAGATGCTACAATTATATCTAAGTCAGGTCTACCGTATTAGCTCAGTCAGAAGCTACAGCTGTATCTCAGTCAGAAGCTGCAAGTATAGCTCAGTCAGGTCTACATTTATAATTCAGTCAGAAGCTAGTTATAACTCAGCCAGAAGCTACAGTTCTAGCTCAGTCATAAGCTATAGTTATAACTCACTCGAAAGGTACAAGTATAACTCAGTAATAAAATACAGTTATAACTCAGTCAGGTCGACAGTTATGACTCAGTCAAAAGCTACAGTTATAACTAAGTCAGAAGCAACAGTTATAACTCACTCAGAAGGAACAGGTATAGCTCAGTGAGAAAGTACAGTTATGCTTCAGTCAGGTCTACAGTTATAACTCAGTCAGGTCTACAGTTATAACTAATTCTAATTCCAATTTCTGCTTGTACCCCCTTTCAGCCTTCGAATTTTCGAATTAGGGGTATTTATGGTGTAGCTTGAAGTTTGTCTTTCGTACTTTGGGCTGCTTGTTGTCCCGGCTTCTGATGGTTTGATTGCGTTCGTTAATTTCTTGATGAGGTTGTTCATGTCTGGACCGAGTCTCGCACTTGTTGAGGCCTGGAGTAATTGAGTACCCACCCCGTCTTATGGTGCTGTTTACTTCAGGGAGTTTTACCAGTTGTCGTCTCTCCTGGTGTTCCTCCTATTTCCCCGTCGTGAGTTGCCTTCGAATCTTCTCGGCGTTCGCCAGTCGGATCTTGGTGGTGAGCGATATCGTTCTTCCTCTGTTGCTTCTTCTTCTTTTTATGCCCTTGTATCCTCTGGTTTGGGTGTGACTGTCTGGATCTTGAGCAGTTCAAGCATCTTATCAAGAGTGATTTCTGTGTTTCGTTTCACATCTTGTACGTTAAATAGCTGTTCATCAGTCTTAGCCTTTATGTCAGCCATTCGAGCGACATCCTGTTCTATCTTCTGCTGCACTTGCTTCATTTCGTCGAGGATGCGCTGAACGGCCGTTATCTGTTTTCTTGCTTCTTGTGTTTTTCCTCCTCCCTGCTTGATAGCCTTTCTTCTGTCTCAGCCTGTATAGCAGCCATTCGAGCGACATCCTGCTCAATCTTCTGCTGGACTTGCTTCGTTTCGTCCAGGATGAGCGGCTGTTATCTGTGTTTCTTGCGTCTTGACTTTTCCTTCCTCCATGGTTTTGAACTGTGTTCTCGGGTCCTTCAGTTGGCCTTCCAGTTGCGCTTTGTCATGTTTGGTGAGTCGGTTGGTCGCCTCGTACTGCATCCTGGCTTCCTTATATGGTAGGTTAGACTTGATGACGATTTTCATGGCTTCTTTGCTGTCTTGGTGGCAGGGGTTATAACTGAGTTATAAATGAGACTGAGTTATAACTCAGTCAGGTCTACAGTTATAGCTCAGTCAGGTCTACAGTTAAGGCTCAGTCATGTCCACAACTATAACTCAGTCCGGCTATAGTTATATCTCAGTCAGGTATACAGCTATATCTCAGTCATGTCTACAGTTATACATCATTCAGGTCTACAGGTATAACTCAGTCAGGTCTACAGTTATAGCTCTGTCAGTTATACAGTTATAACACAGTCATGTCTACAGTTACATCTCAGTCATTTCTACAGTTATATCTCAGTCAGGTCTCCAATTATAGCTCAGTCAGGTCTATAGTTATAGCTCAGACATGTCTTCAGTTATAGTTCAGTCAGGTCTATAGTTATAGTTCTGTCATATCTACAGTTATAGCTCAGTCAGGTCTATAGTTATAGCTCAGTCAGGTTTATAGTTATAGCTTAATCAGGTTTACAGTAATAGCTTAATCAGGTCTATAGTTATAGCTTAATCAGGTTTACAGTTATAGCTTAATCAGGTCTATAGTTATAGCTTAATCAGGTCTATATTTATAGCTCAGTCAAGTCTACAGTTATAACTCAGTCAGAGGCTACATTCACAGCTGTCTGAGTCAGCTTAAGTTAAGATATTGCAGTCTCAGGAGCTGAAGATCAGAAACTACGTGAGTTCAGGGGAGTTAACGTCACACTGTCAGAGATAATAGGAGTTAATGCCATACGTTATGGGTTACGAAGAAGTTACGTATTGGTAGGTAGGTAGGTAGGTAGGCAGGTAGGTAGGTAGGTAGGCAGGCAGGTAGGTAGGGAGGTAGGTATGTAGGTATGTAAGGTAGGTAGGTAGGTAGGTAGGCAGGTAGGTAGGTTGGTAGGTAGGTAGGTAGGCAGGCAGGCAGGCAGGTAGGTAGGTAGGTAGGTAGGTAGGTATGTATGTATGTAGGTAGGTAGAGAGGTAGGTATGTAAGGTAGGTAGGTAGGTAGGGAGGGAGGTAGGTATGTAAGGTAGGTAGGTAGGTAGATAGGTAGGTAGGTAGGTAGGTAGGTAGGTAGGGAGGGAGGTAGGTAGGGAGGTAGGTATGTAGGTATGTAAGGTAGGTAGGTAGGTAGATATGTAGGCAGGCAGGTAGGTAGGTAGGTAGGTAGGTAGGTAGGTAGGTAGGTAGGTAGGTAGGTAGGTAAGTAGGTAGACAGAGAAACAGACATTCGGATTAACAGATAGACCGAATTCAGTAACATACGGAACAATCACAGAACGAATGTTAAACGAACCTAATACATTACCACAAACTGCAATCTGACGCGCAGAGAAATGTTTGTATCCGAGGTCGAGTGCAAGATATCAACTGTTGGATTCTATGCTTGCAGCTGATTTCTATGCAGACATTGCGCGGGTTACATTGCAGACAATGACAACATCCTGGCTTTCTTCTTGTCTTCGAATCGATTACATTTAAGTATATAAATGTCGTGTAAACTCTGGTAGAGATGCAGGAGCGTTGCCACCCAATACATGTATCTGTCTGTCTGTCTGTCTGTCTGTCTGTCTGTCTGTCTGTCTGTCTGTCTTTCTGTCTGTCTGTCTGTCTGCCTGTCTGTCTGTCTGCCTGTTTCTGTCTGTCTGTCTGTCTGTCTGTGTGCCTGTCAGCATGTCTGTCTGTCTGTCTGTCTATCTATCTGTCTGTCTGTCTGTCTGTCTGTCTGTCTGTCTGTCTGTCTGTCTGTCTGTGTGCCTGCCAGCATGTCTGTCTGTCTGTCTGTCTGTCTGTGTGCCTGCCAACATGTCTGTCTGTCTGTCTATGTATCTATCTGTCTACCTACCTACCATTCTGTCTGTCTGATGTTTGTCTGTCTCTTTCTCTGTTTGTCTGTACATATGTCATTCTTTCCGTGTTAAGTCTTTGTTATATACAAGTATGTCTGTCTCTGTGCATGTCTATATATATATATATATATATATATATATATATATATATATATATATATATATATATATATATATATATATATATATATATCTTTGTTTTATTGCTTTATTTATTTTAGACCTGTCTGTCTGTTCTTCTACCTTTCCGCCTGACTGCCTGCATTCGGCTTAAGCCGTCTTCACAACTGATACAATTATAATTTGCAAACAACTACCCGGAATCAATATATTTATATATAACAAGTCGATACTTTCATTTGTTCTTTTTGTTTATTCCAATTTCGTCTCCACTGTCTATTCTTTTCGTGATCTGTTCTTCATTGATTTCCTACGCTCCACGTTTGTCCGTGTAAATCTTGGCTGTTATTTTTGCTGCTAGTCAGGTACCACAAAAGAATCTCTAAAAACATGGAGTTGACAATAATCAATTCTGTCTGATAACTTAGGCTATTTCTTTGTCGTTTGCTGTAAAAGAAATGAGGATAATTAAAGGCACTGGATAAATACATTATCATCGTGCAAAAGGCGCTTTGCAGGATGTCGAACTCATCACGACCAGCAGAAAAGAGTCCATCTTCCCCTATTTCCCTTTTCTCACGCATTTTAGTGTGTTTCTTTAACGTCTGTGTTAGATTTGTGTTTGCAGGACCAGTATATCTATCAAGCTATACTGTCTGTCTGTCTGTCTGTCTGTCTGTCTGTCTGTCTGTCTGTCTGTCTGTCTGTCTGTCTGTCTGTCTGTCTGTCTGTCTCCCTGCCTGCCTGCCTGCCTGCCTGTCTGTCTGTCTGTCTGTCATCCATCCATCCACCCATCCATCTATCCATCCATCCTTTCTTCCATCCATCCGTCCATCCACCCACCAATCCACCCATTCATTCACCTATCCATCCGTCCACCCACCTATCCACCCATCCACCCATCCACTCAACCATCCATCCACCCATCCATCCACCTTTTCATCCACCCATAAACGAAACTACCCACCCATCAATCCATCCACCCACCCTCCGATCCACTCACCCACCTCTACCTCCTTTTACTGTAATGATACTTTCCACCCATGTCCCGTCGAAGCCACTCCAAGGTTCATCATGTACATGTATTCAGCAGGAGAGTCATGATATTGTATGTGGGCCAGTCCTGTTTTCTCCCTTGTTCACATCTCGTAGTTTCGTTTATTGCATATCCTTTACAGAGTCTAGCAGTCAACTCCGACCGATTTCTTTTTTGGAGGGGGGGGGGGGGGGGGGGGGGGGGGGGTTGCTGTTTGTGATTCGTGGGCAAGTTTGCGTTCAGTAGTTCGCCATTGTTTTCTGGACGACCGGAACCAATGCAATGCGGTCTGCTTCCAAATCGCCTGCAGCTATGTTTCGAACGCGGTATGCGGGATTACTAATTGCATTCGTAAACCCTTCTTTTTTAGGGTGTATTTTTAAAGACCGTGTAGTGTTTGAAAATATTGCATGACCACGTTTTGAATTTACTCTCTGTAAAGTTCATGCAACATTATATTATTATTATAAATACAAAACTTGGACCGGCAATATTTTCAAACACTGCACAGTCATTAAAATATACACCCTGTAGAATGTCAGTATTTCGTTGTATTCTTGATACATGATATTCTAAGAATTTTTTGTAACATTTAACAGATTCATTGTCAAACAAAATGTAGGTATGGAACTAACAAACATGGATGGCGGAAAATGGGAAGTATTGGTGGGTCATAGTTTTGACTTAATAGTTGTTAAAGGGGTCGCAGACCTATTGTATTATAAACGCAGTGACAACATTTCGTTGATATATAAGCTCATAGCAGATTCGAAAGATCGCTAAAGACGATAAATCATCCCATGACAATCAATCAGTTAAGTTCGAAAACTTAAAATTTCTTTTTTAGTATTCGTGAAATGGTCGGGTAGCGGCTGGCCGAGTGGCTAAGAACCCCGGGTTCTCCTTCGGGCGACCCAGATTCGAATCTCGATAAGGTGCGGAATTCTTTCTGTCGGAAGCAAAAAGAACGTCATAACCTGCACAGTTCGCGGCGACTGCACTAGCCAGGCGGCCTTAATTCCTCAGGCTTACGAGCCCCCCCCCCCCCCCCCCCCCCCCCCCCCGTCCTACACTACAAGGTGTACTATGGGCAGCAAGTAAGAAGATGACAGTGTAACAGTGAAATGGTCCTTGTCTGCTGCAGAACAGATAATATGCAGTTCTGACAAATGTCTTTTGATTCGTTTGCTATTGTTGTTCCGTGGACACTTAACATTTGTTTAATCTGTCTTTTGTTTGCTGGTGTTGTTCCGTGGACACTTAACATTTGTTTAATCTGTGTTTTGTTTGCTGCTGTTGTTCCATGGTCACTTAACATTGTTTAATCAGTGTTTTGTTTGCTGCTGTTGTTCCGTGGTCTCTTAACATTGTTTAATCTGTATTTTGTTGTTGTTGTTGTTGTTGTTTTTGTTGTTATTTTTTCTCGCTCGCTCGCTTTGAACTCAAGCGTAGTCCATACACACTATTTATGGTAATGATGGACTGAATTTTGCGTGTGGGTTAGCTTTCCTCATTAACAATCTGTGTTTTAGTTGCTGCTGTTGTTCCGTGGTCTCTTAACGTTGTTTAATCTGTGTTTTGGATGTATCGTATCTGAAAGGTTCAGAGCACTCCCTCTTAAACTTCTGCTGAGCTGATGCAGGGGTTAGGGGTTCTTTGCCTACCTTTGGACTCAAAGGTTGACTTCCCGTATTTGACTTGAAGTACGTAAATTACAAGTACTTAAAAAATCGGAGTGTGGAAATGCATGAGCATGATGTCGAGGGACACTAGTAAAGCTGGCCCACACGCAAAAATCAGTCCAGGGTGCACTCTGCTCAAATTCAAAGCAAGCGATGAACAAACACCTCTGAATTGCTAAGGACAGCAGCGCTTGATTTCATTAGAAAACAGCAAATAAAATGGAGAAGCCATATAACTAGGCTACCAACTGACAGTAAACTGCAACAAGCAAAGAAGAACAGACTAAATGGAAGCAGAAGAAGTGGCCGAACATTTCATCGATGGACAGAGGCAATAACAGAGTCCATGGGAAACACACTATATGGAGCCCATAAACTTGCACTCTCCCGCTGTTTATGCTTAACCTCGACATCGCAAGTTACAAGAGGGACAAGATGAGATGATGATCATTAGTTGATCTAATCCGTTGGTATGATTTGAGAGTAGAGTCGCTATGTTTTCATATATGGGGCCACCGTGGCGTAGATGTTATGCCGCCCGCCTCATGATCAGAAGCTTGAGGGTTCGTTCTTCGTACTCCGTCAATCGGTTCTCGAGTTCAGTCTTTCAGAAGCATCGGGGGTCGTTGCGGCAACTACGGAGAACCTGCTTTGTACAATTATTTCGGCAGTGGTTAGCTGCTCTGCGGAGGGATATGGGGTCATATGGGATTAAACCCGCTGCAATGAAGACTATCCTCTTGCTTCTGAGCCACATGTTATCAACTGTATAACTGAGATCTGAAGGCGGAGTTTCGCTAATTATGAATGGGTCAAAATTGTCGAATACTTCACTATTTAACATATAAGTAAATAAACATTAATTTAAAATCAACAAAACGGACAACTGAACAAATAAATGAATTATAGAAATATTGACTTTATTATCCGAGGCTGTCTTCACAGTTAAGTGTGGAGGCAAATATAAAACATTGAAAGTAGTTTTGTGTGAAACTGAAAGAAGATGCTATTTATGATTAAATAGTTTCTTGGTTGGTTGGTAGATTGGTTGGATGGTTGATTGGTTGATTGGTTGGTTAGATGGTTTTTTGGCTGGATGGTTGGTTGGTTAGTTTGTTGGTTGGATGGTTGTTTGGTTGGTTGGTTGGTTGATTGGTTGGTTGGTTGGTTGGTTGGTTGGTTTGTTAGTTGGTTGGATGGTTGGTTGGGTGGTTGGTTGTTTGGTTGGATGGTTGTTTGGTTAGTTGGTTGGTTGGTTGTTTGCATGGATGGATTGTTTGTTCATTGGTTGGATGGTTGGTTGGGAGGTTGGTTGGGTGGTTGGTTGGGTGGTTGGTTGGGTGGTTGGTTGGTTGGATTGATGGTTTGTTCGTTGGTTGGATGGTTGGTTGGGTGGTTGGTTATTTGGTTGGATGGTTTGTCGGTTGATTGGTTTGTTGGTTAGTTGGTTGGTTGGCTGGATGGATGGTTGGTTGGTTGGTTGGTTGTTGTTGTTGTTTTTTTGGCTGGTTGGTCGGTCGGTCGGTTGGTTGGTTGGTTGGTTGGTTGCATGGTGTCTTGAATGGTTGGTTGGTTGGTTGGTTGCATGGTGTCTTGGTTGGTTGGTTCGTTCGTTCGTTCGTTCGTTGGTGTGTTGGTTAGCTGGCTGGTTTGTTGGCTGGTTTGTTGATTGGTTGTCGATCCTCTTGAAGACTGAGCATCACCTGTGAAGTCCGGCGCGTCTCTCGGAGTGAGGCTAGTCTAGAGACTTTTCCCCCGGCGCGGTAATTTATTACCATCTTCGCGTTGAGTGCAAAGCTCTCGTTCCCCTCTCCAAGCACATACATCAGCGGGGTGTGTGAGACCGGTACTGGAACTCCACATCAACAGACAAGCATAGTTGGATGTCAGCAGGTGCTTATTCGACACAGCAGGTACGTACAATAATGATCAGGCCCATGTTAGCCACGCGTCGTCCACATCTGCGGGTGATTTGGCAGCAGACCGCCGCGCGTTGGTTTTCATACAAAGGTATGAGGGCCAGTTGTTCAGAAAGCCAAAGCAAACTACTGAACGTAAACTTGCCAATAAATCACGAACATCCCCGGTCAGTATGGCCGAATGGATAAGAACACATGTTCTTAAATATCCGGTGTGCTGATGCCGAGGTAAGCTGTTCAACCCTGCACCGGATAGTTGGACTGAAATGATGATCTATGGTCCTTGACTTGGGGACGTAAATTACAAGTGTCTCTAAAGTCGGAATGGGTTCGTCTGGTGGCGAGGGACATTGTTGATAGGTAAAACTAATTCACACGCAAAATTCGGCCCTGCACTAATGCCATTTATGTGTATGGATTAAGCGTTAAGTTCAAAGAGAGCGTCACACAAAAAAAAAATATATTCAACTAACTAACTTTTCATTATACACCAACCAAATGTCAAAATGGGAAAGGGGAAGAGAATGTTCTTAATGAATACTGGTATTACGTACATAAATGGAGGTTGGCGTGGCTGAATAGATACGGGTCATCGCTCTCACACTTCCGGTGTTCTGATGGCAAAGTAGCGAGTTAAACTCTTACACTGGTCAGCTGGAGTAAAATGTTGAATTTTCGCCCTTGCCTTGAGGACGTACATTTCACGTATCTCAGAAGTCAGAGAGGGTTGGCCTAATGGCGAGGGACACTCTTATTAGGGAACGTTAAACCACACGCAACAATCAATCCAGCGTTGAAAATGCTTGAGTTCAAAATAAGCGGGGGAAGGGGGAGGGGAAATATGAAATACAAAAGTATGAACATAATAAATCATCATCATCATCGTGTAGGTCAGCATGGCCGAGTGAATAAGAACGTGTTCTTAAACATCCGGTGTGCTGATGCAGAGGTAAGGGGTTCAACCCCTACATCGGACAGTTGGACTAAAATGTTGGCCTATCGTCCTTGACTTGGGGATGTAAATTACATGTACCTCTGAAGTCCGAGTTGGTTCGCCTGTTGGCAAGGGACATTGTTAATAGGGGAAGCTAATTGCCATGACACAAAGATAGGTTGGACAAGAGTTAATACATATATAGAAGGTAAATAAATAAAGCGACAGAACGAGGCAGAAATAAGAACTCATGTTGATTTAGTAGAATTGATTACAACTCAACATAGGCCGGGACCACGGACCTTTGTCGCTAGTGTTCAGAGAATCTCGGAGAGCGTCCACGTGATTGCACGCAACTAACAGCCGTGTTAGGCTGAAAACGTTACTTCAGGGCCAGGATATGCAAGGAGTAACATTGGTCGTTCCACGCTGACGAATCAGCTTATATAAAGTTGTATTGAAGCATAGGCAGCTGCAGTGGATATCCTGTGATGGATCAGACGTCTTGTTAGTTAGAATTGACAACAGAAGATCATAGAATGCCAGCCAGAAAGAATTCACAAAGAACGACTGCCAGGTCTTCAGCGTAATCGGCGTGACGCTCAGTAATCATGTGTATTCGACTAGCCTTGTGGATGTAGTATAAGTTTCACACTCGGCGCTACTTGGAAGTTGGCCTCTGACTATTATATTTGTAACGCTCGTTGTAGAATTCTGACAAATGATCATGACGACATTTGATAATCTAGATTAAGGACACCTCTGAGAGACGACCTATAGTTTGACGTCTGGGATTGCAACGTACGGAAGCGGGGCATAACCCGGTCATCAGGTTGCTGTACATTGAGATGTGCTGAATAAAGTCTAATTACGTGAAACGCAGTCATAAGTCATTTTGTCTTCGGTGTTTTCATTATTTATGTAGAATTGCCTTATGTTGGACAATCGACAAACAAGCTGGAGAATTAACCACCACCAATGTATGGCATTAATCCGCACGCAAACTTCAGTCCAGCACTACTAGAAGTAGTGTGTGGGGACTAAACTTGGGTTCAAAGCGCGTGAGCGAGCGCAAAAAAAAAATCGTAATCGTAAAGTCCCTTAAAGCTTATTCACATCTTGCGATCCCCAACAGCTAGTATCAATTCATGTCCTTAGTTTAGATTAGTTTAATTTTAGTTTAGTTTAGTTTAGTCGTTGGATCAACATCACGGCACACGGTTTAACCCATAAGTGCTCCGTTCTCCTCCTAACTCAAACCTGAGTCTGGAGAAACTCAGCTCAATGCACGAACTCCGTAGCACCGGCGAGGATCCTGAAATACTTTGGGTAGATTTTTAACTCGAAATTTTGCCCGGGCAGCGCCGTTAGGCTACTCTTTTTCGATTTCCAACTGCCAAGGGATTTTTTTACGTGCGCAACAATACACACGGGCGTCCGATCTCACTACCCAGAGACCAGGGGACATTTTATTACTGGAAGTCCAGGTGGACTTTTTAAATAAATCCCGGTCCTCACCGGGGCCTGAACCCGGGACCTCCAGCACTCGAGGCGGACACCATACCTCGAGACCACATGTCCTTACTCCTTTCCATGTCATAACACGAGAATTTTCTCTCACTGTCTTCCTTTATCTCTCTTTCCACAAATAATTCCAGTTGCCACATGTTCCATTTTTGTCTTCTCGTAATATGGTCCAAATAATGACGACTACCTCTTCATGATGTTTGTAATATGTTGTCTTTGCGACTTTGTCTTTTTTATGTTGCATATCCCTTACAGGACATTGCAATCAACACCAACATTTTTCAGCTGCTGTTGATATACCAAGCAAGTTTTACGTTCAATAGTTTGCCATTGCTTTCTGAACGACCGGCTAACCTAAGTTACCAGCGCGACGCGAACATTGTCTTTGCCTCCATCAAAATGTTCAGATTGCTCATTTTGGTTGTCCAAAGAGTTCCAGCATTCTTCTATAAAACAACATCTACAAAGTATCCAGGGATTGTTTTTTGTTGTTGCTTGTTTATTTATTTTTCATGTTTCACAGCCATATGTTAGAACTGGGTGTATAAAACATGCAAGAATTCTCCAGCTTCCAATGACAAAGACTTATTGCAGATAATGTTCCTGATTTGATACGAGAATAGTTTTTGCTTGTCCTATTCATTCTTTATCTCTGTAATGAATCTTCCATCTGATGTTATCCATGTGCCCAGATATTTGAAGTTCCTTACTTCCTCCAAAATAACGTCATTTACTTTAATTGCACATGTTGGCAAGATCTGTTTCTTTGATATCACCGTGACTTTTGTCTTTCTATTATTCAAACTAAGACCCATCCCCCCCAAAAAAAAATTTCTACACCCACTGTATCTATAATTTCCTATAGATCCTTCTGACTTGTTGCTATCATGTCGGTGTCATCAGGATACTGTTTAAAATTAGTATTATATCCTTTACAGGACGTCGCAGTCAAACCTAGCATGTTTTTGCTGTTTGTGATTTTTTGGCAATTTTACATTCAGTAGTTTGCCATTGCCGGCTTCCTGGCTTAGAGGTTAGCGACTTTTCTCGTAATCTCGTATACTCTCGTGGTTAACGTGATGACGGTGAGAATCAGCAGTGGTTCAAATCTCATCGGTAACCTACGGGGTATGTGAGCCGGCCGCTCAGAAAGCAATGGCAAACTACTGAGCGTAATCTTGCCAAGAAATCAACATACAGCTGAAAGATGCTGGTGTTGACAGCGATGTCCTGTAAAGGATATGCAACAAACAAAAAAAGTTTGCCATTGCTTTCTGAACAACCGGGATTCAAACCGAATTTAATTAAAACCAACACAAATCGGTCTGTTGCCAAATCTCCCGCAGCTATGTTTCAAAATCGGTATGAGGGATTATGAATTGAGTCTGTAACCACTTCGCCATAGAGCCGACTAATGTAAATTATTTATACTACATTCACCTGCCATATGCGTGGCACATTTGTACAGATCACTTGGGGATATATTGGGTGAATGTAATAGCTGAATGTGATAGAAGGGTTAAAGTTACAATTAGTATATATATATTGGGACGCAATGAGTTTTTGTTTTCTGTTTTTTTTTTAAATATAACTTTTGAGTGGTACAAAAGAGTTATAGTTACGGTATGATATAGTGGGCTAGTGTGACATCTGAGTAGGACAGAAGTGTTAAAGTTACAATTAGTTTATAGTAGGTGAGCGATGCAAATGAGTGCGACAAAAGGTTTAAAGTTACTTTTAGGATATAACTGTTTTGTGTAACATTTGAGGGTGACAAAAGAGTTACAGCTGCAGTCGGGATATAATGGGCTAGTGTGACAACTGAGTGGGATAGACGGGTTAAAGTTACAACTAATATATAGTGAACACCTGTAAATACTGAGTGGCACAGAAAGGGTAAAGTTACAATTCGTATATAGTGAGTTCGTGTAATAATTGAGGGACACAGAAGGGTTATAAGGACAACTGGCATATAGTGGATTAATTAAACATCTGTGTGAAATACATAATAAGTTAAAATGATATGGCCGGAATGATAAGGGCGTTCGCTCTTAAACTTCCGGTGCGCTGATGGAGGGCAGGGGTTAAATCTCTACACTGACATTAAATTGAACTTAAACATGGTCTTCTCTTTCATAAAGCAATCAATCAATCAGGTGCCGTCTCCACAATGAAGGTTTGCTGCTATAGATCTCCAACACTGTCTGTCTCTCGCCTTGACTGTACATTCTGTAAAACTGATGATCGTCCATCTATTAATGTTATCTTCCCACTTGTCAACCTCTTGCTCGCTTGCCTTCAACTTTGCCCTCCAGTATGGTTATTATAATAATGGTATGTCTTTTAACGTGGCCGAAATATTTCATTTCTTTCATCAACTATCTTTTCATTCCCAGTGTTTCTAGAACCTCTGTATTTGACTGTTTTTTGTTTCCATGAAATACGACACATTCGTCTGTATATCCACATCTCCAGGGCCTCTATTTGACTTTCTAGTTGCTTTTTCAATGTCCAGGCTTCCGCGCCATATAATCGTGTTGAATATAAACAACATTTGACAACTCTCATTTTAATGCATTGTTAATCTCTCTGGATGTTAATACTGATTTCATGATCTTGAAAGCATTTTCAGCCATTCCTTTTCTCTTTTTGATTTCTGTTTCACTTCTGCCATCATTACATGTCCAAGATAGAAGAAAATTGTAAGCAATGGCAAACTACTAAACACAAAATCCATTACATAATCAACCTAGGGTTGATAGTAAATAAAGAAGGAAGAATTAGAAACTATGGTATTCGATAAATTCATATTATCAGAATAAGTCTTCGCTTACACTCAAGAAATAAATGACCGTAGACCCCGAGGTAGACCAAGAAGACGGTAAAGAGATAATATACATACAGACCTACAAGCACTTGGAATCAACGACTGGCAAGAGAAGGTCAACCAGAGAGACGAATGGAGACGGCTTGTATCTGCAGCAAAGAACCTCTATTGCTCGGAACGCTGAAGAAGTAGAAAAAGAAGAAGAAGAATAAGTCTGACGAAGTCCATATTAATTACGTAGTCAGTTTGTTAAACGTAACAAACAGAAACAAACACAGCAAATGCAGCCACGTCGACATCTAAACGTAACAACAAGAAAAATAAGAAGAACGGAGTAAAACTTGCGGCGTCGATAAATCATATGTTGTCAGACATGGGTGTCAATGCAGTAGATCTGCCGTCTGTCTCCGGTGATACCACAAAATATCGACCTGGGAAATGTCACTGACATACAAACGTGATGTCGAAGACTCCAAGAGCCAGGAGCGTAGACAACCCGCACAATGGGGGGATTTCTATAACATATACAACCACTATGCCGGCTCATGCACTCACAATGAAAACTATAATTATATCGACGTCTCTATAATGGTTCTACTCTTGTCTTCAGATACTCAGATACTGTCACCCGCAATACATGAGCTTTTATTTACAGACGATCAGTTCCTATTT
>OY992895.1:80496281-80571281 GCA_963921405.1 Cepaea hortensis | reverse complement strand
ATAATAAACCTTGTTGTTCAAAGTACAATAATCGCATCCACTAAATGTTTACAATTTAGCTTTAAACCAATTTATGTGAAAATCACAGTAAACGGAATTCGACAGAAAAATCAATGAACAAGTCTTTCAAGAAAAAAATGAAGATCGTAAACTTATTAGAGAAATTAGACGTAGACAGTGAACATTTTTTGGGCATGTTATGAGAGGAAGTGAATTGGAGAACTTGGTGACAACACACAAGATTGAAGGGAAAAGACCAAGGGGAAGTAAATACCTGGATGGCTTGGCCATGTGGCATGGTCACGTGATTTGAAAGCGAATAAAGATGGGCTGGAATAATATAAGTCAGTGTAGGGGTTTGGAATTCTTCATTATGGAGGCCGTGCACGTAAGAGTCTTGAAATTTGTACGCAAACCATCTTCGTCAAGACTGAAGTGTGCAAGAACTCTATCTCGCATGTATTTGTAGTTGGTTCGCAAATTTTCAGGTATTAACTCAATCACCTTTAAAGGTTCCAGCGCGAGATGTCGATGAAATAATATTGGTAAGTCCTGTTCATGAATCTTATAGAATTTTGCTAAAACTTCGAAATTAGTAATCCAGGATTAATAGATTCAGTTCCAAACAAAAAGTAGACTTGGACCAAACAAAAATGGATGGCTAGGGGTGTGTCACAGACGTAAAAGTTGTTAATATGGCAGCCATCCATCCATCATGTGCCATGCCGATAAGTGTGGGCGGTCATGTTTTGCCATCTCGTCGTGGATCAGCTCCGTGTTCCTGTCTCGACCATGCCACGAGGCCAAGTCATCCAGGTATTTACTTCTCGGTCTTCCCTTTGGTTTCTTCCCTTCGATCATGCCAGTTGTCATCAAGTTCTCTGAGTAATTTCTTCTCATAACATGCCCAACAATTTTATGGCAGCAGACGTGTTGTATTGTATATAAAATGACCCGGCCCGGCTTCGCCCAGACCCTGGTGGGTAGCAACTCATTTAATTCATATAAGTAGTCATATAAGCTCCCGTTCCCGTTCCCGACTATCTATCTGTCTGTCTGTCTGTCTGTCTGTCTGTCTGTCTGTCTGTCTGACTGACCCGGCCCGGCTTCGCCCAGACCCTGGTGGGGAGCATCTAATTTAATTCATATAAGTAGTCATATAAGCTCCCGTTCCCGTTCCCGACTATCTACTGTCTGTCTGTCTGTCTATTATTAGGAAGAGCACTTGAAAGATCTTTACATCGTCCCCATACAATTAACTTGGGTAAATGGAGCGTCTCATTTAATTCATATTCGGGCCCTGCTCCCGTTCCCGTTCCCAAAAAGACGACCCGGCCGGCTTCGCCCAGCCCCTGGTGGGGAGCATATAATTTAATTCATATTCGGCGGAGGGAGGAGGAGGAGGGAGGAGGAAGAGACAGGAGGAGGAGGGATTAGGAGGAACGATTAGGAGGAGGAGGGAGGAGGAGGAGGAGGGAGGAGGAGGAGGAGGGGAGGAGGAGGAGGGAGGAAGAGGAGGGAGAAGGGGGAAGGAGTGAGGAGGAGGGAGGAGGAAGAGGGAGAAGGAGGAGGGAGAAGGAGGAGGGAGGAGGAGGAGGCAGGATGAGGAGGGAGAGGGAGGAGGAGGGAGGTGGAGGGAGGAGGAGGAGGGGAGGAGGGAGGAGGTAGAGGGAGGAGGAGGAGGGAGGAGGAGAGGGACGAGGAGGAGAGAGGAGGAGGAGGAGAAGGGAGGAGGATTGAGGAGGAGGAGGGAGGAGGAGGGAGGAGGAGGAGGGGAGAAGGGAGGAGGGGGAGAAATCAAATCAAATCAAATCAACTTTATTAGGGTCACAAATTGGGCGCGCAGGCCCGTCTTACATTCGGGAGGAGGAGGGAGGAAGAGGGAGGAGGAGGGAGGAGGAGAGCGAGGAGGAGGGAGGAGGGGGAGGAGGGAGGAAGAGGGAGAGGAGGAAGAGGCAGGAGGAGGAGGAGGAAGAGGAGGGGGAGGAGGAGAGTAGGAGGAGGGGAGAGGAGGGGGAGGAGGATTATAACGCATATGCCTGTAGATAACTGCAGTGAAAAGGTCCACTTATTTGAGAAATATTCAACAATTTTACATATATAGCAATTCTATTAGAAGTTATGTCCCCTCACTATATATACATTATAATGTAAATTAATATTAAGTAATATTAAGTAAATAACTGTTGGTACACTAAAAACTTAGTGACAACTGGCAAGATCGAGGGGAACAGACCAAGATGAAGACCGAGAGGAAAACACCTGGATGGCTTGGCCACATGGCATGGACGAGACAGGAACACTGAGCTGATCCACGACACTGGTGATCGAGTGAAATGGCGAGTCATGACCGCCCACGCTTTCCGGCATTGCACATGATTGATTGATTGATTGATTGATTGACACTAAAAAAAACTATGACAGTTGGCAGCACGGGAATGAGAGGAAGACGTGTAGAAAATTTCATCTCAATCGGATGGACCGTTTGCGAACGCATAAAGGACATACATACAGACAGACGGGGATTGCCTTTTATGTATATAGATTAATATAGGTTGCAGAGGGAAAACTACAGTAGTAATATTTAAATCATCTTTTATTGTATGATTGTCATGTTTTTAGTTATTGTTTTGTCGTATGATTGTTATATCTTTAGTTAATTGTGTTTTGTTGTATGGTTGTCAAATCTTTAGTTATTATGTTTTGTTGTACAGTTGTCATGTCTTTAGTGTGTTTTTTTTCTTTCTTGTCCCTGTGAACATATTGTGTTTTAGTTGTTTGGTATTGTTCTATGTTCTGTGTTCTTGCTATGTTTTATATGTTCTTGCACTTGTTATATGTTCTTGCATTATTTTATATGTTCTTCCATTATGTTATATGTTCTTGCACTATATTATACAGTTATGCTCTATGCTATATGTTCTATCTCTGTGTTATGTGTTCTAGCTCTGTGTTATATTTGTGTAGTCTGTTTAGTCTGTTTAGTCTGTTTAGTCTGTTTAGTCTGTGTAGTCTGTTTTGTCTGTTTAGTCTGTTTAGTCTGTGTAGTCTGTTTAGTCTGTGTAGTCTGTTTAGTCTGTTTAGTCTGTTTAGTCTGTGTAGTCTGTGTAGTCTGTTTAGTCTGTTTAGTCTGTTTAGTCTGTTTAGTCTGTTTAGTCTGTTTAGTCTGTGTAGTCTGTGATATTTGTGTGGTCTGTGTGGTCTGGGACCTCCTTTGTCAAGAGGCCATTGTACGACTTCCCAACTGATGCTAATAGACCGTCGCGCGAACCTCAAAGAGATGTGTCCACGTTCTAGATCAGTGTTTCCCAACCTTTTTTGTGCCATGCCCCACTTAAGCCTTTCTAAAATTCATATTGCCCCCCTCCCCCCGCCCCACGACCCACCCCCCCCCCCCCTCAACATATACATTATTTTTAATATTCAAAAATTGAAATGTTCACTAAAGAAACTTGAATGATAGGTTTTAGGAAGAAATCACTAGGTAATTATTGAGCAAACACAGTAAGTACATTTTCAAAACATATAATGGAGAACTGAAATTCAAGTACAAAATAATTTTAATGAAAGATTTTTCTATATTATTTTAATTATTAGTAATTATTTATTATTTAAATTTAGTGAGATCCTTGCGCTTGATGCTTGCTGCAAAGAGATCTTATGTCAGGTTCCAATTTAGTTAACTTCAGTCTCAAGTCTTCCCGTTTTGTTATATTCAGCCGATTTCTTTCATTTTCGAATTGCCCCCCTTAACAGTCGAATTGCCCCCCTGTGGGGCGTGGGCCCCATGTTGGGAAACACTGTTCTAGATGATCTCCAGAATATCTGCGCTCGGATGTCCAAGAGACACATTTGTACAGAAACACGGCTCAACCCAAAATAATAGTGAAAATCACAACTTATATCTTAACATAGCAAAGACAAAGATAACGCACAAAACATCAGATGGCTGTGGAAATGTGGTTTCTGGAGAGAAGGCAAAGAATGCCATGGGCAGACAGAAACAAAAAATGACCAAGTCCTACAAGAAACAAATGAAAACCGTAAACTGATTAGAGAAATTAGACGTAGACAGTCAAATTGTTTTCGCCACGTTATAAGACGAAAACAATTGGAGAACTTGGTGACAACTGGCAAGATCGAGAGGAAGACAACAAAGGAAAGGTAGAGAAGTAAATACCTGGATGGCTTGGCCACGTGGTATGGTCGAGACTAGAACAAAGAGCTATTTATCGGCTATTTATAAACATGTATCGGTTATTGTTATACACTGTCCTCCGACCTGCCAGCCTGTCTGTTATCTGTATATCTAAATATTGAGCACAACCCACTACTGGCAACGCCGATCACATCCTGATATGAACCTAAGGCCTATCCACGTCAATATGGAAGCATTATACTCGAGTTTCGCCCTTATATGAGCTCGTCAGTAGTGCATATCCCTGACCGGATCCGGAAACAGTCCCGGATCACGCGTGTGAAGTGGGTGTGTAACCATGCGGCACACACTGGACACACCAAATTATCACAATAGAACATCACAACGCTACCCATCATAGGCTATGCTCAAGATTGCCCAATCGCTGCGACCGACGTCCGTCAATCGATGGGACCCGAACGATCAGGACTTCTCACTGGCAAGGAACACCAGGCCTCCTAAATCCAGTGAGCAATAATCAATTGATTATGTGGTTGTTTCGGGATTTGAAATTTAAATATTGAGCACAACCCTGATCGTTCGGGTCCCATCGATTGACGGACGTCGGTCGCAGCGATTGGGCAATCTTGAGCATAGCCTATGATGGGTAGCGTTGTGATGTTCTATTGTGATAATTTGGTGTGTCCAGTGTGTGCCGCATGGTTACACACCCACTTCACACGCGTGATCCGGGACTGTTTCCGGATCCGGTCAGGGATATGCACTACTGACGAGCTCATATAAGGGCGAAACTCGAGTATAATGCTTCCATATTGACGTGGATAGGCCTTAGGTTCATATCAGGATGTGATCGGCGTTGCCAGTAGTGGGTTGTGCTCAATATTTAAATTTCAAATCCCGAAACAACCACATAATCTGTATATCTGTCATTATTTCTTTCTCTATCTAAATGTCTGCCTGCCTAGATGTCTATGTACCTGCTTGGTCTGTCTGTCTGTCTGTCTTTCTATCTGTCTGTATCTATCTATGATTGTCATACACTGCTGAAGTTAAAGCGTTACTTGCATACCTCATTTACCAACAAGAAGTTGTCAGTCTATCATATGTCAAGCTCAATATGCAACTCTGCTTCTAACACTCGTTCAGACAAAGGACTGTGGCCTATCGGGGACGCAATAGTTGCGTGCATACCAACTCGTCACCAGTACTGCTCATATCTGTAATAGTACAACTGGGAATGCCCGAAGTGCTGTGACGTCGTGCTGGATAACAAATCGCACTATTACTATTACTGGCACCTGGCCGTCTTGACAGACGATAGTTTGTTACATTTTTTTTAAAAAAACGGCATAATAATCTCTCCATAGCACAATGCCTGGTGGGGGTGGGGGGGGGGTGAATTGTAGAGACCATGTGATGCCCATGAAGCTTGATCTCTCTCTCTCTCTCTCTCTCTCTCTCTCTCTCTCTCTCTCTCTCTCTCTGTGGGTGCGGAATGTTTGGGTGGAGGGAGATTGTGTGAGTGGGGGATGTGTGTAAGTGGGGGATGTATGGGTGGGTGAGGGATGTGTGGCTGGGGGATGTGTGTCTGGCTGGGTGGTTGGTGGTGTGTGGGTTGGTGGTGGAAGATATGTGGGTGGGTGAGGTTTGGTAGGTTATGGGATGGGTGGAGAATGTGTGTGTATGGATGGGGAGATGTGTGAAGGTATTGGATGTGTGGATGGGTGGGTTGGTGCATGCATGTGTGCCTGGATTTGTGTGTGGGTGGGTGGGGAATGTGTGGCGGGTGGCTGGGTGGAGGATGTGTGGTAGGGTGAGTGTGTGTAGGTTGGGAAGTGGGAGAATGTGTGTGTGTGTGTGTGTGTGTGTATGTGTGTGTGTGTGGGTGCGGTATGTTTGGTGGGGGGGGGGGGGGAGATTGAGTGGGTGGGGGATGTGTGTAAGTGGGGGATTAGTGGGTGGGTCCGGGTTTTGTGTGTGGGTAGGTGCGGGATGTGTGAGTTGGCGGGAATATGTGTGTGTGTGGTTGAGGGATTGTGGTTTAGGGATGTGTTTGGCTGGGTGGTTGGGTGTGTGTGGGTGGGTGGGTGGTGGAGGATATGTGGGTGGATGAGTGTTGGTAGGTTATGGGATGGGTGGAGGATGTGTTTGTGTGGGTGGGGAGATGTGTGAAGGTGGGGATGGGTGGGTGGGTGATGGTGGGTGATTGCATACATGTGTGCCTGGGTTTGTGTGTGGGTGGGGGGTATGTGTTGGGGGATGTGTAGTGGTTGGGAGATATGTGGGTGTGGAGATGGTGTAGTTAGGGATGTATGTGTGGGAGGTGTGGGTGAGGGATGGGTGGATGGATGGGGGCATGTATGTGCCTGTGGGTTTGTGTGTGGTTGGGTGGTGGATGTGTGTGGTGGGGAGGAGCGGATGGGTAGGGATGGGTGGGTGGGGGATTTGTCTCATAACATGGTAACATGCATTGTTTCTGTTTACAACATTCATTTAACAATGTTTTTTTTTCCTGTGTGAATGTGCTATGCACTGATGAACGAAAGATGAGTGATTGGAAGGGCCGAATATAAGACGGGCCTGCGTGCCCAATTTGTTACCCTTTGAAAATAAAATAATTTACTCCAGAAGAAAGGTAACACCAATACATCTGGAACAAGGCAAGCTGCAGAAGCTGCTCCAAACGTTCAACACCAATGGATGAAATGAATGGTCATCATCATCCTTGATGGACAAACATCACCAACAGATATATTCAGAACCATTGTCATCATGTGCCACACCAATAAGAATGGACGATCATGTCTCGCCTCTCACGATCACCAGAATCTTGTATCAAGTCGCGGTTCTTGTATCAAGTCGAGGTTCTTGTATCAAGTCGCTGTTTTTGTGTCAAGTCGCGGTTCTTGTATCAAGTCAAGGTTCTTGTATCAAGTCGCGGTTCTTGTCCAAGTTATGCCACGTGACAAAGCCATCTCCGTATGTATGCCTTTGTCTTCACTCTTGCTCTTTTCCCATCAATCTTGCCAGGTGTCACTAATTTTTTCGTGTTGATTTCTCCTCATAACGTGCCTAGAATATCTTGAATCTTTACGTCTCATTTCTGTAATCTGTGCGGGCTGTTGATTTGTTGAGACTCCACTTTTTGCATGGGGCAGTGGGAGGCATTGTGTGTGATATTCACTGGCACAGGAACGTGGCATAATGGGGCGACCCGTTGTAGTAAAGTTGGAACCGTGACTAACTGACTATCTCTAATCAATTTACGGTTTTCATGTGTTTCTTGTGGGACTTTATTATTTGTTTTGTCCATCCATTGTATCTTTGTGTTTTTCTAAAAAATCACATGTCTACTACCATCTGATGTTTCTTAGCTAGTTTCACATACAAATAAAAGTATTTGTCGTATATAGCACTTCAGTCGGTCTCCCTGGCCTAGGTGTTAATGTCTTTCTCCGTAATCCCGCATATTCTCGTGAGTAACGTAAACTGTGTGAAAATTGGTAGCGGTTCTCGCGGTTGGGAACTTACGGGGTATGTGAGCTGGTCGCTCAGAAAGCAATGGCAAACTACTGAGAGTAATCTTGCCTAGTAAATCAACAGCAGCTGAAAAATGCTGATGTTGACTGAAACGTCCTGTAAAGGATATGCAACATAAAAAAAGCACTTCAGCGCCTTTTTCCCCCTTTCGATTCGGTTGACATATTTTTATTCGCTAGTATGATAATGAAACAAAAAAGGTTAGAAAATAGTATCGGCTACAAATATTACCTTCACGTTCCGAACATGGAAAAATCGGTCTCAAAATCTGTCTTTACCACTTAAAAGAAAATTTTCCCAAGATACCTCTTTCTTTCCGAAATAAGGTGAAATCCGCAGGTGTCCGCAAGTTCTAGCAACGCAATATGTGTTACTGTATCTTTCACATTTGATCTGAGTTTCCTCGAGAAATCTGCCTACTTATTTTAACGTACATAGTCGAATATGTTTTATGTATGGTTTAGCTATATGTTTTTGCTATTAAAGCCATTTATCGTTGTGGTTAACGCTTACCTGTGCATATGAAGCGAAACAGTCTGAAATGAAGGAATTAAGTGATCATATTTGAAACGTTGCACCAGTTCGAAATTACTTCAACAAACTGTGGAAATTTTCCATCTTCGTGCACATGATTGCTGGATCTCGGTGCGACCTCAATTATCATCATCGATTTTCCCGGTAGCGCATGCTCAGAAATGTCTCGCATTAAACTAGCAATTTTTGAGGAAACTTTTCAAACACAAATTAGCTAGTTCATTGATTCAGAGAAGTAATATTTCTTTCAGCAGAAAGTGCAGAATGTGTTTTGTATATACTTGTGGTTTCTCTAGTTTGGTTCTGCAGGAAGTGGCCAGGGAATCTGACTGAGACTCAGTACTCCGAAGAAAGAACGGAGGGACACATAATCAGATTGCAAAATGTACCCTTAGTAAAGGGACTCTTCACTGGTTGTTGAAGGTCAGGGCAATTCTAGAATGTGGTAGAAATCCTACAGTTCCCGCCAGTCATATATATATATATATATATATATATATATATATATATATATATATATATATATATATCTTATATATAAATTAGGATGTGCGTATTTATGTATCTCTGTATGTATGTATGTATGTCCTTTATTTGATCGCGAACGGCCCATCCGATTGAGATGAAATTTTCTACACGCCTTCCTTTCATTCCAGAGCTGTCAACTGTCATAGTTTGTTAGTGTAAACACAGTTATTTACTTAATATTATTTAATATTTTGATTTACATTATATTGTATATATAGCGAGGGGACATAACTTCTAATAGCATTGCTATATATGTAAAATTGTTGCATATTTCTCAAATAGGTGGACCTTTTCGCTACAGTTATCTACAGGCATATACGTTATAATCCTCCTCCTCTCCCCATCCTCCTCCTCCCCCTCCTCCTCCCCCTCCTCCTCCAACTCCTCCTCATCCTAACCCCTCCTCCTCCCCTCCCCCTCCTCCTCCTCTCCTCCTCCTCCTCCTCCCCTCTTCTTCCCCCTCTTCTCCCCTCCTTCTCCCTCTCCCTCCTCCCCCTCCTCCTCCCTCCTCCTCCTTCTCCTCCTCCTCCTTCTCCTCCTCCTCTCCTCCTCCTCCCACTTCTCCTCCTCCCCCTCCTCCTCCCCCTCCTCATCCCCCTCCTCCTCCCCCTCCTCCCCCTCCTCCCCTCCATCTCCTCCTCCATCTTCCTCCTCCTCCCCCTCCTCCTACCTCCTCCCCTCCTCCCTCCTCCTCGCTCTCCTACTCCCTCCTCCTCACTCCACCTCCTCCATCCTCCTCCGCCCTCCTCCTCCCTTCAAATCCTCTCTCCTCCTCCCTCCTCATCCCTCTCCCTCCTCCTCCCTCTCCCTGCTCCTCCCTCCTCCTCCTCCCTCTTCCTCCCTCTCCTCTTCTCTCCTCCTCCTTCTCCTCCTCCTCTCTCCTCCTCCTCACTCCTCCACCCTCCTCCCTGCTCCTCCTCCCTCTCCCTCCTCATCCTCCCTCCTCCTTCCTCCTCCTCCCTCCTCCTCGGATTTCCTCCCTCTACTCCTCCCTCCTCCTCCCTAATCCTCCTCCTCCCTTATCCTCCCTCCTCTTCCTCTCTCCTCCTCCCACCTCCTCCTCCCCCTCCTCCTCCCTCCTCCATCTCCCTCTTCCTCCTCCCTCCTCCTCCCTTCTCTTCCCTCCACCTCGTCTCTCCTCCTGCGAAGCCGGGCCGGGTCGTCTTTGTTGGGAACGAGAGCAGGGGCCGAATATGAATTAAATTAGACGCTCCCCGCTTTGGGAATGGGAACGGGAGCTGGGGCCGAATATTAATTAAATGAGATGCTCCCCGCCAGGGGTTGGGCGAAGCCAGGCCGGGTCAGACAGACAGACAGACAGACAGACAGACAGACAGACAGACAGACAGACAGACAGACAGACAGACAGACAGACAGTTAGACAGACAGACAGACAGACAGACAGACAGTTAGACAGACAGACAGACAGACAGACAGACAGACAGACAGACAGTTAGACAGACAGACAGACAGACAGACAGACAGTTAGACAGACAGATAGATAGATAGATAGATAGATAGATAGATAGATAGATAGATAGATAGATAGATAGATGGATGGATGGATGGATAGATAGATAGATAGATAGATAGATAGATAGATAGATAGATAGATAGATAGATAGATAGATAGATAGATAGATAGATAGATAGATAGATCCCCGCCTGGGCTGGGAGAAGCCGGGCCGTGTCAGCTAGTGTGTGTGAGTGTGTGAGTGTGTGTGTGTGTGTGTGTGTATATATATATATTTTTTTTTATTTTTTTTTAATTTCCCCCCCCCCCCCCCCCCCCGCGTTTCCATCCTGTTTCAGGATATTGCGGTCAACACCAGCATCTTTCAGCTGTATGTTGATTCCTAGGCTAGATTACGCTCATCAGCACGCCACGACTTTCTGAGCGACCTTCTCCATACTCTCATAAGTCACTGGCACGACTCGAACCACTTCTAATTCTCGTGCGCTCACGTCGACCACGAGAGTATTCGGGATTAGCGGAGAAAGCTGCTAACTCCTCGGCCAGGTAGCCGGCATATATATATATATATATATATATATATATATATATATATATATATATATATATATATATATATATATATATATATATATGGTGTAGTTTTAATGACTGTGCAGTGTTTGAAAATATTACCGGTCCAAGTTTTTTATTGACCTGTTTTGTTGCATGAACTGTACAGAGGGTGAATACGAAACTTGGACCGGCAATATTGATTCATAATCTGTGCATTTCCCCGAGAAACCACAATTTCATTGCCATTAGATGTTTTACAGCTTGCCTGCTCATTGTCCATGTTTCACATCCATACAAACATAGACGTCTCTTCTTTACATGTTCGTAATGTATTACATTAGTAATAAGACTCGATGTGTTTGTTGTTTGATTAATATTTGGTTAATTTCAATTTCTTAAACCTAGGGTGCACTTTCAATGTTTAGGTACGAATAATGTCCATATTCCATAGTTATCGAACAGGTGGATAACAGACCTCGCTAATGAAGACATCCCTAGTGTTCAATCAATCAATCAATCAATCAATCAATCGGGTTAAGTCTCCACAATGAAGGTTGGCTGCAATTGATCTCCAACACTGTCTGTCTCTCGCTCTGACTGTACATTCTCTCAGATTGATGTTCGTCTATCTCTCGATGTTATCTTCCCATTGTTATTGTTGTCTACCTCTTGCTCGTTTGCCTTCAACTTTACCCTACAGTATGGTTTTCATAAGAGTGTTTTGTCTTTAACGGGGCCGAAATATTTCACTTGCCACTTGATTATTTCTTTTATCATATCGCTTTCCATTTCCAGTTTTTCTAGAATCTCTGTATTTGATTGTTTTTGATTCCGTTAAATACGACATATTCTTCTATTAGAGGTGTGTAATTGCTAGTTGGCCTTGCGTCGAAATACAGGCTCTAACATCATTTGGAGGCTGCAGGTTTGAATCCCGGTCACCGTGTATTTCAAATTTTATATTTTCTAGTATGTTCTCTAATCCCAATGTCTTCCCTCTACGCCTATCAGTGCGAATTAATATCTGTGAATTTATGTCTCAAGCGAATATCTTCATCATCAAGTGTCTGGCCGGCTGATGTGGACAATTGTGCAACTGTAAATATTTGTGGAAAGTGAGATAGAGGAAGACCGCGAGAGAAAATTCTTGACAGACATGTCAGGGCACGGAAGGGAGTCAACACACGAATTGATACATGTTGGAGATTGCAAGAATCACAATCGCCAACGCCAGTCGGCATGGCACTTGATGATATCATTTGAAGGGGGAAAGGCTGGAGTCGACACAACGGGATGCCAGGATGGGAGGCGCAGGGGAGACCAAGATAGAAGGTGCTGAACATGGAATGAAGAACCATCAACATTAGAAATAATTAGTAATACTACGAGACAGAAGGTTGTGTAAAAATATGTTCACCTGATTAGAGGATGTTTTACAACAGTGGTTCTCAACCGGTGGGGAATTCCCCCCCCCCCCCCGGGTGTATTTTTAATGGTTCCAGGGGGAGGGGGGAATTAAGATTATTTTAAGATCGCGTTAATACAAGAACCGATTACCTGATATTGTTGTTCCCTTCATACTTTAGTTTAGTTTAGTCGTTGGATCAACATCACGGCTCACGGTTTAACCCATAAGTGCTCCGTTTTCCTCCTAACTCAAACCTGAGTCTGGAGAAACTCAGCTCAATGCACGAACGCCGTTGCATCGGCGAGGATCCTGAAATACTTTGGGTAGATTTTTTACTCGAAATTTTGCCCGGGCAGCTCCGTTAGGCTACACTTTTTCGATTTCCAACTGCCAGGGGATTTTTTACGTGCGCAACAATACATACGGGCGTCCGATCTCACTACCCAGAGACAACAATACACACGGGCGTCCGATCTCACTACCCAGAGACAACAATACACACGGGCGTCCGATCTCACTACCCAGAGACAACAATACACACGGGCGTCCGATCTCACTACCCAGAGACAACAATACACACGGACGTCCGATCTCACTACCCAGAGACAACAATACACACAGGCGTCCGATCTCACTACCCAGAGACCAGGGGAAATTTTATTACTGGAAGTCCAGGTGGATTTTTTAAATAAATCCCGGTCCTCACCGGGGCCTGAACCCGAGACCTCCAGCACTCGAGGCGCACACCATACCTCGAGGCCGCTCAGCCTCCCTTTACGGTTATGTAAGCCTCGCCCTTCTGAAATTCGTTTTATAACGTAAGTAGACCCACAAATAACGTTTTATGTACACTTGTTCTAGTATGTGTTATTAAATGTAGCTTCCATTTTTACGTATACTGTGTAAGGGGGGGGGGATTTATAGGGAGGAAATACGAAAGGGGGGAATGACGTTCTGAACATATGGTGAAAGGGTGCATGGGCCAAAAAAGGGTTAAAGCCACTGCTTTACAAGCTCTTTCAGCAGTTAATAATTTCTGTCATTGAGTATGGTTTGGGGCTGCTGACAGTATCAAAGAGCCAGCTTGAAAGGCTGGAGCGCATACAGAATGCTGCCATGCGGGTAATCGTGGGGTGCACAAAGGGGACACTTATTATATTAATTCATTCATTCATTCATTCATTCATTCATTCAGTAGCATGTCCTTTGCAGAACATCGCTCCCATAACAACCTTCCGGAAAACCTCTCGATCATAAGTAAGATGTCCCGCTCCCGATAAGCTTATCTGGAGATCATCCACCACATCCTGTAACCATCTTCTCTTTGGCCTTCCTCTTCCTCTCTTCCCAGGGATATACCCTTCCATGATTGTTCTCTCCAAACTTTCATGACTTTTCAAGTGACCAAAATATTTCAATTTTCTTTGTTTTATCGTCTTTAATAGCCAGCCTTCTTCAATATTCAGCTCCTGAAGTATGGATGCATTTGTTCTTTCCTTTATCCAAGACATTCTTAGAACTCGTCTATAACATTTATATTAAAAGGCATTTATGCGCTGTTCAGCTTGTTTAGTAAGTGTCCAGGTCTCACGGGCATATGTTGCAATGGGAAAGATGTATGCTCTTAAAAAATATAATTTTTGTAGTTATATCTGTCCCACTCCACAATTTATTCAGTTGTTTTGGTCTTTGAAGAGCAATAGACAATCGTCTTTTTATTTCTTTCATTGTGTCACCATTGATGGTAATCAATGACCCAAGATATTCAAAATTTTCCACCACTTCCAATTTTTCCTCATTAACATATATTTCAGGAAATCAGACCCTTTCCAAATAACATCTGGCTTGAAACAGGGTGAAGCACTATCGCCGCTACTCTTACTCTTCGATCTGGCTCTAGATAAAGTTGTAAGGAAGGTAAAGGAGGTATGAGCTATTGGAGGAATATCCAGACTACTTGGTTATGCAGATGATATAAATATTATAGGGGATAATGAACAAAAGACATCGGAAATATTGACTCACTTAAAGAAAAAAGCTCAACAAATGGGGCTGGTTATCAACCAAGATAAGACAGAATATATGGTAATTTCAAGAGAAGGAACGGCTAAAAACTCTGGCCACATACAAATAGATAATATGACCATTAAAAGAACGGAAACATACAAATACCTGGGTAAAATCTACAACTGCTCCAAAATAATAAGAGAAGAAATACAAGCTAGAATCAACTCTGGAAATAAGATATATATGAACTACAACATCTACTAAAATCAAATGCGCTATTTCGTAACACCAAAATCGCAATATACAAAACACTGATCAGACCAGTTGTACTGTATGGCTCTGAAACCTGGAGTACAGCTAAAGGAGACGAAGCCTTCTTACAAACCTTTGAGAACAAAGTCTTAAGACGCATCTTTGGGCCCATTAGGGATACACAAAGTGGAGAGTGGAAAAGAAGAAGCAACAAAGACATTTATGATCTGTTTAAGTCCCCGATAATCACTGGTATCATGAAGGCTAACAGACTACAATGGCTGGGGCATATAGAAAGAATGGAAGATAATAGGGAAACAAAACTCGCTTATACTCAGGAAATAAATGACCGTAGACCCCGAGGTAGACCAAGAAGGCGGTGGAGAGATAATATACATACAGACCTACAAGCACTTGGAATCAACGACTGGCAAGAGAAGGTCAACCAGAGAGACGAATGGAGACGGCTCTTGTATCTGCAGCAAAGAACATCAATGGATCGGAATGCTGAAGAAGAAGAAGAAGAAGAAAAAGAAGAAGAAGAAGAAGAAGAAGAAGAAGAAGAAGAAGAAGAAGAAGAAGAAGAAGAAGAAGAAGAAGAAGAAGAAGAAGAAGAAGAAGAAGAAGAAGAAGAAGAAGAAGAAGAAGAAGAAGAACATTTATTTATTTCTCCATAGTTGTTTTATATGTATACATTATCTTTGTTTTTGCAATGATAAGATATAAGTTGCGATATTCACTAGTCACTTTCGTTGAGGTTATTATGTTTTCTATACAATTCTGTGTTGTGGATAGCAATACTGTTTCATCAGCATACCGAATCTCTGGTATGCCATGACCGCCGATATTTAGGGCATCATATTGCTCACTATTTATATCATCTCTGACATTTCTCATTATATTTTCGGCGTAAAGGTTAAAAAAAATATGCGGACATTACACAGCCTTGATGGACTTCTTGCTTGATGTTAAACAAATCTGATGTCTGGCCATATATTCTAACCGCTGCTTGTTGGTCTAGATACAGCATTCTAATGAGTTCTATTATATGTGACGGAAAACCCATATTCCTCATGATTTCCCAAAGTTTCTGATGTTGTATACAGTCAGATGCCTTTGAAATATCCACAAAACATGAGAATAGGTTTACATTAAATTCTCCGCACTTCTCTATTATTAAACGCATGTTGAGAATGTGATCTCTTGTTCCTCTTTTTTGTCTAAATCCAACTTCTTCCATTTTCTTACGAAATCTTCTCATTATGATTTTTAGTAGAATTTTACTTGCATGACTGATCAGGGCAACAGCTCTATAGTTGATGCATAATTTCAGGTTGCCATATTTTGGTATTGGAATGAAGATAGTTCTCTTCCAATATTTTGGCCATATACCATATTCCTATATGTTTTTTACATAATTCGTGATATGCTTTCTTTTCCCCGTGCTTCAATTAGTTCAGCTGGTATCTCATCACACCCATGTGATTTACCATTCTTCAGGTTCTTTATTGCCCATGCAATTTCATCTAATGACGGTTCAGGTTCTGTCTCTGCTGTCATTGGTTCTCATTCATATCCTCACTGCCATTAATATCATACACTCTACTGCAGTATTCATGCCATCTTTCTAGAATTTGTTTAGATTCTGTTAAGGTATTTCCCACCTTGTCACAGATAACGTTTAATTGAGGTTGAACATTTTGTGTTAATAATTTCATTTTTTGAACATTTCGTAATCTCTTCCAGATATGAGGCATATCCTGGCGCTAGCTAAAATGATGGATAGGCATAGGGTCCTTCAGGCCAAATGGTACCTGAGAATTGCTGCAGATAGGGATCACCCCCTGCATGCAGCTATGTATATAGTCAAGGGTGATAGACTAAGACGAGGCAGGTCCTGAATAGCACAGGCAGAAATATCTATACGCCATGTGTGTAATCTTGAGACCATCAATAGTGTAAACGAGTGGATTGAAGTTTCGGAAGACATGACGGACTGGCACAATGTAATAGTAACACTGGGTCGTGAGTGTAGAGAATGGGTAGCGGGCCGCACTGAGTTTGAAGTGCACCAATTGATCCAGAGTAATTAAAAAAAAAGAGAGAGAAAAAAACAGGAGAGTCTGGCATATAAGATTACGACCTCCAGCATGAGAATGGAGATGGAAGCAGTAAAGCGGCATTCCGTTGGTTAGAGGAGACTACAGCAACACACATTGTATTCATTGCGGATTCAAAGAGTATGCTCAGTAAGGCGGAAGAAGGAATGTTTCGTGTAGAATGGCTATCGTGGCTTCAGAGGTCACAGATTGTGAGAAATGTATGAATATTTTGCCCTGGCCATACGGGGGAATGAACAGGCTGATAAGCTAGCAGGGCACCTCTTGGTGGTAGATTGCCTATGGGCAAGGGGGAGGTGGTCATGCGTTTGTGGGACCAGTTGGAGAAGGCGGAGAAACAGTTTGAGAACCCGTATGGGGAAAGAATTTGATTACGGGGGATCGGTAGAGGTCCTGGAAGAATATCAAAATTGAGAGGGAAGACCAGGATAACTTTAAATCAGATAGCGGTGGGAACGATTAGTAGTATGACTCTTCTCTGGCTGTTGAACGAGGGGACGGAGCAGGTATGGGAATGTCCTTAGTGCAGTGATGTCGGTTCTTAACTTAACTCAACTCAACATGTTCACCTACGCCACATACTTTAAGAAGATGATGATACATTTTTGTTGAGTACTCGCTCGATTTGAACTAAAGTGTAGTTTAAATATGTTACTTCTAGTAACACTGGACTGAATTCTATGTGTGCATTAGCTTGCCCTATTACCAGCTTTCCTCGTCATCTGGCGAACCTACTCCGACTTCAGAGGTACTTGTAATTCACCTGCCCAAGTCAAGGATGAGAAGTCAACATATTAGCCCAAATGACTTTTTTAGGGTTGAACCCCCTCCCCCCTCCACCCCAGCATAAGGACGCCGAATGTGCTCTTATCCATGCGGACCTCCATGACGATACATACATTTAATGTAATTTAAGTTCATAAACAAACAAACTGACATCTATTACTTGGCACTCACAGAGGACGCACTAGACACCATACAAATTGAAAGCTATTCGAGATTCGAACCCGTCACCTCCAAATGACAACCCCTCGCGGCAGGAAGAAGTGTACTATGACGCAAACCAACTAGACATAAGCCCTTTTCGAAGCATGGCTTTAGGATCTATGCGCGTCTCAGAATTGCTGAAAATTGTATAAGTTTACCTAGTCACGTTGTACTCACTAGACCTCAGTCCTCTACTTCTTTATTCTATAGGGTGTATGTTTAATAACTAGTGCTTGAAAATATTGCCGATCCAAGTTTTGTATTCACCCTCTGTAAAGTTCATTGTAACATAATAGGCAAATATAAAACTTGGACCGGCAATATTTTCAAACACTTCACAAGCATTAAAATACACCCTATACTTCTATGAGTGCCAAACAATACACGTGTGTTTATTTATGAACTGTGTTAGTGGCCTTAAACTGTTCCCTATTTGATATATATTTAATTGAAGTATGTTTGACTCTATTATCCTAGTTTTGACTTGAAACGGGCATGTTAATCTGGCAGTGTCGACTCCCATATTTACATGTGTAATCCTACCTGGCACCTAAACACAATTAAACGTCTGCACGCAGTGACAAGATGGCGATGAGCAAGAGAGCTAACGTAAGTTCTTCAGATTTTTTCTTCTGAATTCAGGTTTAACATGTTTGGGCACTTAGATTTTGACAGAAATTACATATGTATTTAAGAATAAGTTCATTCGCTAAATAATATACCTTAAGATATTAACTTTTATAAGTTATTACGAAAAACAAAAAGTCTCTGTCGCTAAAAAAATCCCCCTGCCTGGCGATTAGATTTATTTTTGTGTTTATTTATTTCCATAACGCGACTAGGTAATTTAGTAAAATCTTCAGAATTGTTTTAAAGTCAAAGACCCGAATAAATCCTGCAAAAATGCAATCCAACGGTCCCTCATCAGGTGTGTATGTCATTTGTGCGTATATATGTGTCCCATCATGATTTTAAATTTGAGTATAATTTATTTACTAATGAGACCACCACAGTAGATAGGCCTTGAAAATCAAAATCTAATGGTACCTCATTGATGCCTGTATGTCAATTCTAAGTAAATATATTCACATTTTTGTGAAGGTGAAGCAAGTTACGATTTCTCATGTTCCTCATACGGTTTTGGAGCTCTCCAGTGTGTCCATTATGTCCGCCACCGGTCTGTGCATGTCTGTGAGTGTGAGATTGTCTCAAAAGGTCATATGAAAACTGACTTCAAAAATATGTTCCGTCAATATAAAATCGAAGTGACTATTCATACTCAGACTATGAATAAATTCTCCCTTAATTCATACTTTATGTATAAAGACTCCCTTAATTCATAGTTGAACTGTCCCGGCTGGTCACGTGGTTTGCCAAGTCACGTGACTTAACGTACATGATGTCTTCGGGACATGCGTGTAGCTATATTATACACTTTCGTTGATTCAAAATCATGTCCTTAGTAGCATAGTGGTAAGTGTCTCCGCCTTTTACGCGGGAGATCGAGGTTCGATTCCAGACCGGACACTTTTTTTTTAATTGTTCAGCAATTAATTGGGTGAAAGCGACTTTTTAACAAAAAAATATTAGGAACTAAAATATAGAACTGAGAAACTCGAAGCTTGTTAATAAAGTGTGCTCTATCTATGGATCTGGTAGTGATAAAGCAAGGCCTCGGCAATAGCAGTGCCCTGTATGTTCTCTCCCGACCTGTCCCAATCTTTGGAGCGTGCACTGAAGTAACTACATATCAGATACCTGGTAAATGAAGAACAAATAAGTTGGTATCAACCAATGCTGGTCTGATGATCTTGCTTTAGGCAACAAACAGTCTTTCCTAGGGTTTTTGTGTATTAGGTGTTGGTTACACCTAATACTACATATCAGATACCTGGTAAATGAAGAACAAATAAGTTGGTATCAACCAATGCTGGTCTGATGATCTTGCTTTAGGCAACAAACAGTCTTTCCTAGGGTTTTTGTGTATTAGGTGTTGGTTACACCTAATACTACATATCAGATACCTGGTAAATGAAGAACAAATAAGTTGGTATCAACCAATGCTGGTCTGATGATCTTGCTTTAGGCAACAAACAGTCTTTCCTAGGGTTTTTGTGTATTAGGTGTTGGTTACCTGTGTCTTTACCTTGCTGAACAAGAACCTGCACACTTGTCTTTCTGTTCTTATCTGTCCTCTATTTTTGTTGTCTTGGGAAACGCGCTTAGCCACCCGAACACGAGTTCTCTCTCTCTCTCTCTCTCTCTCTCTCTCTCTCTCTCTCTCTCTCTCTCTCTCCTTCACTAGCTCCCTCCCCCCCCCCCCTCTCTTTCTTCTCTTTATCACTTTTTAATGTCTTTCAACACCTTTCTCTCATATCTCTGTCTCTCACACTATCTTTGTTATCTATATCTCTCCTCTCTTTTTTCAACCTGCTTCACAAATACCAGGTTTCCTGCACTTTATATGCGTAGCATTTCCTTATTTATTTGTTAATTCATGAGGCCAGTCAGTCGAAAGCCTAGTGTTTGTATTGCCTAATCATGTCTCTCTGAGGTGACGCATATTACTGTCAGCTTGGACCAGAATTATGACATAAATAGTAGGTCGGTAACGTAAACAAAGATGGATGCCTGTAAAAAGTAAGTTTACAGAAACACAAGTTAACAATTCTTGACCTCACCTGGGGACACAACAAATTATTCATGATATTTAAACAACCAAAAAGGACTAACGTAATGTCACTAAGTATGAATAAAGCTCAGTTTTATTCATACTTCAACTATGTATAAAGTATCCCTTTATTCATACTTCAACTATGTATAAAGTCTCCCATATAAAATAGTACAAGTATACAAATAAATTATTATTAATGTTTAAGATTGTGTTCACTTTAACTTTAGTATTTCAAATTGCACGTTTTGAGTGTTACAAAGTGTAGCCAAATTGATACGCGGCCTCCTTGACCCGTGGATTTCCATTTCACAAAGGCTCATCTTCGCAGAAAATCTGTTTTTCAACCACAATTCGAGCAAGTTTAGTGATGAAACATTGCTGATTCAGGGGCAATATTTTATATGGCAATTAAAATTCACATTAAACAAAGACATCTATTGGATCCACCGATTCCGAAACTCAATCATTCCGCTGCCTGTGGGGGATACGCTCCCCGGCAGCTTCAACAGAACCATAGAGCACACTTTATTCACAAGCTTCGAGTTTCTCACTTCTGTATAATATTTTAGTTTGTAATGGTTAATATATTTTATTATATCACCTAATAAATTTGTGAAAAAATGGGGGGAAAAAAAAAAAAAACCTACCCGGCGGGGAATAGAACCTCGGTCTCCCGCGTGACAGGCGGGGTGCTTACAACTATGCTAACGAGGACACAATGATTACTCCACAAAGACTTGTAATATGGTCAAACACAAGCCGCCATTTTGGGCTTCCCATTCATAAAGGCACTTATTGTCGTAACATCATCATAGAAACTGTAAAATTTGGATGCAGAAGTCGAAAATCCATCTACAATTAATGGTTTTCTATTGAAAGCAGCAGAAGAATTTAATTACGGTTCAGTGTGCCCATTTCCATTTTTCTCCGTGTGCGAGGTCTCAACCCGACGGGTCATAGACAGACATGAAAACTGACTTCAAAAATATGTTCCTTCGTGTTAAATGATTATAAATAGTACATGTATACTAATAAATTACTATTAATCTTTAAACTTGTATTTTATTTCACTTTAGTAGTTCAAATTGCAAGTTTTGCGTGTTACAAAGTGAACGTGTACACGACAGTCTGAACGATATGCGCATGCGCAGCCGCCATGGCCCGTGGCCATGTGTTTCCCCGTTAACAAAGGCATGTCTTTGCAGAAAATTTCATCCACAAGTAAGGCAAGTTTCGGGATGAAACTTTCCAAATATATGTAATCTTGTATGCAGAATTCAAAAATCTGTCTGCACATGATGCGTTTCTATTACGAGTTCCAGAATAGAACATGCCAGTTCGATCAATTTGCCGCAAAGAATAAAAACATGCCGTCACAAAAATTTTGTTTTCATTCACAAGTAAAGCAAGTTTTGTGATGAAATTTTCCAAATATATGTAATCTTGTATGCAGAATTCGAAAATCCATCTGCACTTGGTGCAATTCTATTACGAGTGCCAAAAATAAATTAATTACGATAAGTGTGAAATATAGTTTTATTTATGTAAAAGGTCACGATGATTTCAACCAATCGCTGTGCACGGAATATTAGGCAAACCTGTGCACGGAATATTAGGCAAACCTTTCCCGGAAGACCCAAGATGATGTGTGTTATTGTTACGTGAGATTTGAATGAATGAATGACGTCAAAAAAAGAATGCATGGTCTTAACTGTCATTTACTGCCAATATGGTACCTTGCTGTGTATGGCAGAGGGGTCTTTGAGTCTGAGGAATTAAGGCCGCCTGGCTAGTGCAGTCGCCGTGAACTGTGCAGGTTAAGATGTTCTTTTTGCCCCCGACAGAAAAAAAATCCTACACCTTACCGAGGGATCGAACCTGGGTCTCCTGAATGAGAGTCCGGCGTTCTAGCCACTCGGCCAGCCGCTCCTCATGGCCTTTAAATAGCGATATTTGTGGACACAGTGAATTATTGCGGTGTGGCTCCGTACATCACTTATGTTTGAATTTCCGGTCATGGCACGATAGAACTATATATATACATATATATTCATTGGCACCTTTCCATCTTGACAGACGATAGTTTGGTACATTGTGCTTCAAAAAGGCTTAATAACTACGATCCGTGGCGGGTGTGGCTGGTAAGGCCAATTCTTGCTGCAAATGTTTGCCCACAGTAGGTGCATGTGAAAACATGGTCATTTCCACCATTTTGCACCATCTTACGTCTCTCACGCTCTGTGTGTGCTTTATCTGCAATCATTTTCTCCTTTGTCTTTATTCCATTTCTGATAGTTGCCCTCCATGCAACACGTTCAGCGGTGACATGCTCCCAATGTGCATTATCAATGCCTGTATCAATCATGTCCTGCTTACACTACGATATATATATATATATATATATATATATATATATATATATATATATATAGAGAGAGAGAGAGAGAGAGAGAATATACCGGCACTCTTCCGAATAATGGTCCCAAATTATTTAGTGTAAAAAGTATCCATTACAGGGCCTCATTAGTTGATGTTGTCGATCACTTCCGGTTCAGTGTGTTGTGGACTGCTAGACCGATCGATGGATGCAATAAATGTTTCCTGGGCCCAGAGGGCCCTCATTGTCGTTGGAGTGTATAGCTATTACCACATATAACTCATAGGTCCAGAAAATAGGAGTGACCAACAACACATTCAATGCTCGTTCGATATGTACAATTTTTTCACAAAGAACATGCTTTCGGACAGTATTTACAACTTTTGTGCCAAAATTTCCACATATAACTGAAATATTATTATTGGTACATAATTCCATTTTCTCAGTTCTATAGTTTAGTTCATAGTGTTTAATATTTTTTATTATATCACCTAATGAGGCCCTGTACCCGGCTCCCTGGCCGAGGGGTTAGCAGCTTTCTCCGTTAACCCCAAATACTTTCGTGGTTGACGTGAGCGCACGAGAATTAGACGTGGTTCGAGTCGCGCCAGTGACTTATGAGAGTATGGAGCCTGTTGCTCAGAAAGTCGTGGCGTGCTGATGAGCGCAATCTAGCCTAGTAATCAACATACAGCTGAAAGATGCTGGTGTTGACCGCAATATCCTGAAACAGGATGGAAACGCGGGGGGAAAAAATGAGGCCCTGTAAGGGATACTTTTTACAATAAATAATTTGGGACCGTTATACGGAAGAGTGCCGAATATACCTCCAGAATAATGTAATTCTGAATTTATTGCAATCCTGAAGAAATCAGGAGCCTTGGAATGCGATCAAGATCGAACAATTAGTATAATGAGCCACATCACGAAGATTCTGCTGAGAATTATGCAAAGAGTTAGGAAGAAAATACAACCCGAAATAGGAGAAGAACAATGTGGGTTTGCAGAAGGCACGGACACAGTAAATACTGTGTATATACTAAGAACAGTAATTGGGCGTTCTATAGAAGTAAACAAAGATCTATATATTTGCTTTATTGACTACACAAAGGCTTTCGATAAAGTTAGACATGTCGACATGATAAGGATGCTCGAAGATCTACAGATTGATTGAAAAGACCGTCGACTTGAAAAAAAAACATGTATTGGAAACAAGCTGCCATCAGAATTGATAATGATGTAGGTCAATGTCAGCCTATTAAAAGAGGTGTGAGACAGGGACGTCTAATGTCTTCAGATCTTTTTTCCCGGTACAGTGAAAATATTTTCAGAAATATAGAGGATATGGAAGTAATCAACATTGGGAAACGATAAATCAATAACATTAGATATGCAGAAGATGCAGTCTTGATTGATTGCAGACAATGAACAGGACCTGCAAAATTTAGTAGATGCGGTTGTTGCATGCAGTGAACAACTAGGAACTGAATATTAAGAAGACACAGATTATGGTTGTCACTGGGAAGAAGGAAATACCACAATGTGATGTACGAGTAAATGGGCATATTCTTAAACAAGTGAATCGATACAGTTATCTCGGCAGTCATAACATCTGATGGGAGAGCCTTGAAGAGATTAGAACAAGAATTGCCATTGCGAAGGTAGCCTTTTGCAAGATGAAAAACATACTGACCAATAAAAAGATATCACTTGAAAAGAGAAAAAGAGTGTTGAAGTGTGACATAGAACCTATACTTTTGTAAGGATGTGAAGCTTGGACAATAAGCAGCCAAGCTGAAAAACAGCTGATGACTGGAAATGTGGTTTCTGAGGAAAATACTAAGAATACCATGGACAGGCAGTAAAACCAATGAACACGTCCTTCAAGAAACAAAGTTCGTAAACTGATTAGAGTCATTAGACGTAGACAGCCAAAATTTTTGGGCATGTTATGAGAAGAAATGACTTGGAGAACTTGGTGACAACTGGCAAGATCGAAAGGAAGAGACCAAGGGGAAGACCGAGAAGTAAATACCTGGATGACTTGGCCAAGTGGCATGGTGGAGATAGGAACACGGAACTGATCCACAACTCTGGTGATCGAGTGAGATGGCAGAACATGACCGCCCATGCTTATCGGCATGGTACATGATGGATGGATGGAATGACACCTTTTTGAGGTGTCTAGTTTCAAGGGCTCCAGTAGTTTAGAGTACAAATGAAGGATGAGGCAGACATTCTGAAGACTGTCTATGAACAACCCCTAGTTGGATATATAACACATGTAAGGATGTTTGAGTTTAGATTTCAGTGTGGTTCCAGTCAGGAGAGGTGTTTGAGAGGAGGAATCGATCTTGTTTACAGTCACTGAGCGTCTGGAACTATCAGCTATACCTTATGACATTTGCTGAGAAAGACTAAGCATCTGTTTATTTTTCCTGGAGTGTTACGTCAATTCCGAGAGACCAAGACCAATTGTCCAACTTTGTTGTGCAAATCTGATTTTGTGGGGGGGGGGGGGGTGTCTTTTTTTGCACCTGCTCGCTTTGAACTCAAGCGTAGTCCACACACACTATTTATAGCAGTGATGGACTGAATTTTGCACGTGGGTTAGCTTTCCCTATTAACAGTCACTCCTCGCCATCAGGCAAACTCACTCCGACTTCAGAGGTACTTGTAATTAACGTCCACAAGTCAAGGACAGCAGATCAAAATTTTAGTCCAACTGTCTGGTGTAGGGGTTGACCGCCTACCTCAGCTTCAGCACACCGGATGTTTAAGAACAAAATTCTTATCCATTCGGCCATGCAGACCTGTTGCAAGTCTGATGTGCCCAAGGGCTTCAAAACTTGATCAGAAGTTGTGTGGTGCACACACTGACCTGGAGAGAATGATAGGATTTTATTCTAGTGAAAGAGTTGCTGACTTGGACACTGAAGAATGTCCATAGCTGGATTTGAACCCAACACTTTTTGAGTTTGATGGGGGTGCTTATCTGTAAGCCACGTTAACCCTCACATATGTAATATATACTGTAAAAGCAACATGCAGCCTCAACAAGATTAAAGCATTTGTACACTCCAGGAGTGCCAGGTACACCAAACTTCTGCCTGTTGGAGCTTCCATCATAGGCCAGTTGCCAACCATGGCTTGGGGCCTGGTCTGCCCTACCGTGTCATTTAGTCTTTAGGTTGTATTTACTTGCACCAGGATAAGGCTTGTATCCTCCCAGTACCGCCTGCTGTCATACGCTAGCTCAGTCATATCTGACTAAGACATGACACACCTGTGTTATGTACATATTATATAAACAGTGTTGTTTGTCCATCCTCAGGTTCGTCTTCCACCAGAAGTGAACAGAGTCCTGTACGTGAAGAATCTCCCGTACAAAATCACAGCAGAAGAGATGTATGACATCTTTGGGAAGTACGGGGCAATTCGACAGATCCGAGTGTAAGTTTCTTTACTTTTGTACATGCTTCTCTGTTTTGTGATTGTTTCATGTGTAATGTTTTGTTGTTATATATCCAGTGGTGTTTCAAACCTCGTCCAATGTCTTGTAGTTATCTGTGGGATGGAGTGGCCAGCCTCCTGCTTTGTTGCCTATTAGGACAAGCATATTAGATTACAATGTTACTATTGATTTATTTGGTTGTTTCAGGATTTGAGATTACAATATTGAGCACAACCCACTACTGGAAATGCTGATTGTATTTCGGTACGAACCTTGGGCATTGTCCACATCGGATTGGAAGCACTAGACTCGAGTTTCACTCTCATTTGAGCTCGTCTGTAGTGCATATCCCTGACTGGACCCTGGATCAAACCCTGGATCCCTGGAGGGTGTGTAACCACTTGACCACGCGGCTCATGCCAGACGCAACCATACTTAATCATACTAGAATATCACGTCACCAATGTAGGCTATGTACACATATATTGGAAACAAAAAGCTGCAATAAGGATTGATAATGAAGTGGGACAGTATCAGCCAATTAAGAGAGGTGTTAGGCAGGGATGTGTGATGTCTCCAGATATTTTTTCCCTATACAGTGAAAATATTTTCAGAAATGTAGAGGATATGAATGGAATCAGCATTGGAGGACGAAACATCAATAACATTAGATATGCAGATGATACAGTATTAATTGCAGACAATATGCAGAACCTGCAACAATTAGTAGATGCGGTTGTTGTACACAGTGAGCAACTGGGGTTAGAATTAAATTGTAAAAAGACTCGGGTTATGGTCGTCACTAGGAAGAAAGAAGTGCCACAATGTAATATACAAGTAAATGGAAATATTCTTCAACAAGTGAATCGGTACCATTATCTTGGAACGGTAATAACATCTGATGGGAGATGCCTTGAAGAGATTAGAACAAGAATCGCCATGGTGAAAGTAGCCTTTAGCAAGATGAAAAACATTCTGACCAAGAAAAAGATGTCATTTGAAATGAGAAAAAGAATGTTGAGGGGATACATAGAGTCTGTTCTTTTGTATGGATGTGAAACTTGGACAATGTGCAGTCAAGCTGAAAAACATTTGATGGCTACAGAAATGTGGTTTCTGAGGAAAATGCAAAGAGAACCAATGACCAAGTACTACAGGAGACAAATGAAAATCGTAGACTGATTAGAGAAATTAGACGAAGACAATCACAATTTTTTGGACATGTTATGAGAAGAAATGGATTAGAGACCTTATTGACAACTGGCAAGATCGAGGGGAACAGACCGAGAGGAAAATACCTGGATGGCATGGACAGGAGCATTGAGCTGATCCACGACTCTGGTGATCGAGTGAAATGGCGAGTCATGACCGCCCACGCTTTCCGGCATGGCAAATGATTGATTGATTGAATGTAGGCTATGGCTCAAAGTTTGCGCGCTCACTGCGACTGACATCCATCAATCGATGTGGCCCCGAATCATCATATTACTATTCTTTGCTTCTCTTATGGGGTGGGCTCTGGTGGCTTAGTTGCGGTTTGGACCAAAATAGGTAAAGTTGGCCTATATAGAATGCTGCCATCAGAGTGAAGTGTTGGGTCTTCACTTATTCATATTATACTATGTGATGAGGTGACCAGTTATCTTCCTCACCGTTTTTCCTTCCTAAACAGATCGGTTACCATGGCGCCTGAAAATTGTTTTCTGGCACCTGAATTTCTTACAGCTTTCTTAGCCATCGTGCCATTGTATGAAAACCAGCGTAATACCATTGTATGAAAACCACTGTAAGGCGGTCTGATTTGCCTGCTGCTATGTTAGCAATATGCCACATTTGAAACACTGTTGCACGATTTGGAAGCAGGCTGCCTGGCGCTGGTTTGTATACAATGTTGTGAGCATCTTTCTGTTAAAAGAGCAATGGCAAACTACTGAACATAAACTTGTCTAGTAAACAACAAAGAGACAGAATATGCTGGGGTTGACTGCGATGTCCCGCAAAGGGCATGTAACTAACTTATTTGCACAAATAATATGCCGGCACCTGAATTATGGTGTTTTTTTTTCTGCCTCTGCTGATCTTTCTCCTGGGATATCCGTGGCGAAGGTGTTATGCAACCAGCTTTAATCTACTAAGGTTGTGCGTTCATTTTCCTGACTGGAATTTGTGCTCTTGGTGATGCATTCAACAGGCCACTCTGTTGAAGTAAATAATGAATCACCATAACAAGAGAAATAGACTGTCGGCTTGACTAGAACACGTAGCAAAGTGAACATATGTCCAAAGTCTTCATCAACACATACACAACAAACACACGTTGATACAACTACATGAAAATATATATATATATATAAAAGAAACTCATCTGTTTCCTTGTTGTGTGCTGGACATGTGTCTGATCAAATCCACTCTGTAGAAAGAAGACAGAGCCGTATGGCATAGTACCTGGTGAAATGAATTGTTCTGTTGCCTGTAAGCAAGTACAGCGGAAGATTGAGCAGGATGTCACTCAAATGGCTGCAATAAAGGCTGAGACAGAAGAAATTCTGAAAACATGCAAGAAGAAGGAGAAAAGATTGAACAGCTCAAGTCAAAGAACGAGACATCAGAAGCAGAAGATACCAAGTCACAGACAGAAGAGACAGAACCAGACGAGGAAATAGAAGATGTAGATATTCAAACAGACAGTGACCAAGATTGGACGGTGGCCAGAAGAGATTATTCTCCCGCAAGAATAAGATATCAAGCCATCCACAACACAAGGTAACAAACAAGACCCAGAAGATACTAAGAACAGACCACCAAGATCAAGACATGTCTGGAGGAAGGATGATGACTGGTAAAACTCCCTGAAGGAAACAACACCATAAAACTGAGTGGGAACACAATTACGTCAGGCCTTAACAAGTGTGCGACTCTGTCCAGACATGTAAAACCACAAGGATGAAACGGAAACAGTGACAACACATCAGAAAGCTGATATACATCTCCATTTATGAAAGGAGTATGAGATACACTATAAGGGCCCTGACTATAACCAAATCGATAAGTCGGCGGTTAATGGGCAATTCTTCTCAAGAATTGGAATTGGAAAAATATAATTGCCTGTAATGTCCTATTTTTGTTTCTTCAGTCCTTGGCAAATCCTCTCAGCATACACCAATAATGTACTGAAACTAACTTCTGTAATTATTTTTAATATAGATGTCTTTGATGTGGTTTCAGAGGCAACACCCCAGAGACAAAGGGCACAGCCTTTGTTGTATATGAGGATATTTTTGATGCCAAGAATGCCTGCGATCACTTGTCTGGTTTCAATGTCTGCAACCGCTATCTGGTTGTCTTATACTACCAGTCTGTCAGGGTGAGTTTTGTGTTGTCAGTGTCCTCTTGTTTGTTCCTCTCAGCTTCAAGATCAAGTTCTTTCTCTGGACCGAAGAATTGAGATGATATTGCCATTATTCTGATCATGTAGCTGCGTGTCTTCTACTTTTTATTCCTCTTCTTGGTTGTCTTCCTCTTCTTGGTTATCTTCCTCTTCTTGGTTATCTTCCTCATAGTTTTCTTCTGCTTCCTCTTCTCCTCCTGTCTATTCCTCTTCTTCTCCTTCCTCTTTCTCTTTTTTTTTCTCCTTTCCTAAATAATTCTTGCAGGAAATACAGCGTATCGACATTTGAATGGCAAACTCACCTAAAACAAGAACTTCACACTGTAGAGCCCGTCCTACCACACTGAGCCAAACACAACTCAAATAGAAACATGTTTTCTGTGTCTGAATAAAACTACCTTTGAGGCGTAACTCTACGGAGTTCGGCAGGAAACAGTTGTAGAAATCGACAGGACTTCAAGCAGATGATAGTGCTGTATCCTGCCGAAAACAGTAGCCCGGGCTATTTCTCAAGGTGGTGACGAATTTTTCACTATCATTGATATAGTTTTGTAACATGGTGAAAGGATATAAAAACAAGCAAAGGAATGGATCCAGCCATTTCATCCCATGTCAACCCATTATATGTGCCGTATATATTATGGAAATACCATTACCTGTTTTTCTTTTAGGTTATATTGTCGTAATTCTCAAATGGATGAATTATCTGGTTATTTGACATATAGACGTTGGTTACAAATATTATGCCCTAATTTAGTCATGGACCTAATCAGATGCAATTTGTTATCTTCAGGCTTTCAAGAAAACTGACACGGACAAGAAGAAACAGGAGCTTAATGAGATGAAGACCAAATATGGACTGTCCACTCCTGAAAATAAATAATTATGTATATTTTTGTGAAATCTTCATTCTTGTTTCATGCAGTACATTTTCATCAGTGATGCTTTCACCTTATGTCAGTAATCATATATTGACACTTTAACATTGGTTTGTCAGTACGTTATACAGTGACAAAATAACATTGATTTATGTCTCTGTATGGCAGTCAGTGATCAAACAGTGACATTTTGACATTTCTGGAGCAGTGTTTTTAAAACACCCAGCTAACGATGTTTTTAACATCATGTCATCATTGCCTAGATCCTGTGGAGTGCATTTTGCATGCCAGCCCAGCCTAACCTGGATGGTAATGGCACTGGAACTTCACCTCTGTGGGGCAGCATATCAGGATATAACCAGGGCATGATTCAACACATTATATAGGGAAATGGCTGAATTAGGCCTGGATTGGTCATATTTCCTCATCAGATTTAAGACATGTCATTGTCAGCTTATTCAAACTCAATACCCAAAGGGACAAAACTATGTATAACTGCAAATTAATTTTTGTGTGTTTTTGTTTGGGTCGTGAAACGCAGCATTTAAAATGTTAGTCATTCGTTAGTCGAGGTTCCATCTTCATTGCAAAGGAACACCCCGTAATGCTCCATTTCTGTGCCAGTGAATATCACAAACAATGTTCCTCACTGCCCCATGTGAAAAGTGGAACAGACAAGAGTCTCGACAAACCAACAGCCCGCACAGGTATAAACTTTGCATAATACAGCTGCCAGAATGCCAACACAAAAGTCTACCATGAAAAATACAGTTCATCGTCGATGGAAGTGGCAGTCACTAGTAAACGAGCAGCAACACACTTAGTTCAATGACCCGCTAATGGCCACCATTTTGACTGAACATGCAGTTCATTCTACAAACAGCTGCGGACAGATGTAAATGCACTCCACACAAAATTTAAAATGTTATTGATTCGTTGCTGATGTATATTTCATGAGAATGTATATATGTATAATTGTCCTTGATTTAAGTTGGAGTGCGAATGAATGGATTTGCCATTAGCGTTGAGTTTGTCATCAGTTTCTGTGCTGGTTATTGTAGGCTCATCTTCAACAGTCAGTGAAGAGTCGCAATACTAATGATACTATGGGCAGTTTGATTATGTGTCTGTCTGGCCTTTCCTCGTAAAAAGTAAGAGATAACATTACACATTGGTTGGGATTCATGAGGAAGAATTAATCAATTGCATAGAGCTGAAAGAGTTAGTCTGTAAATGTGAGTTTTCAGTTTGCTCAGCTATTGTATTGTCAACAAATGAGACAGGAGCACCAACAACTCAATATTCAGAAAGGGAAGCTAGTGAGTAATGTTTGCTCTCAAACATTTTTGCGTATTCTGCTAAGTTGGAGTGCTAACCATTCACCATTGTGTGGGGATTAGTATATTACTATTATTGGTATATTAAATACAGAACTTGTTCAATGTACATTGTGAAACTTGATGTAGGCTCTGAAGTTTAATGCAGTGTTTTGAGACATATTTTATTTATCAATAAAGGGGTTTGTTTCTATTTTCAGTCCTTGATTTGAAATATACTTTATGTGCGGCAGATCTTGTTTAGAGATGTAGTTGACCAAGGATGGTGTGTGGAATCAGTCTTTCTTGTGTATAATCAACTTGAGTTGAGCTAAGAACCAAGATCACTCCACTCAGTGGGTTTCTCATATGTGCTCCGTCCCTTCATTCAACAGCCAGCAAAGAGTCGCACTACTAATCGTTCTCACCGCTAACTGATTGAAAGTTTTTCTAGTCTTCCCTCTGTTTTGAGATTCTACCAGAACCCCTGCCAATCCCTCGCAATCTCATCCTTTCCACATGTGGGTTCTCAGTCTGTTCCCCTACCTTCTCCACCTGGTCCCACAGGTGCACAACCACCTCTTCCTTGTCTTTTGGTATTCCCTGCCAGCCTATCAGCCTGTTCATTCTCCCACATGGCCAGGGCAAAAAATTCATGATGTGTGTACCATCAAATGTCTTGAGACAGTAGAGGTGACCGGTGTAAAACTGACCACATCGCCCAGCGAGTTCCATTTGGTCTATAAAACATATTGCCCTAAAGAGTGTATGAACAGCGCATAAATGCCTTTGAATATTAATGTTATAGACAAGTTCTAAGAATATCTTGGATATAGAAAAGAACATATGAATCAATACTTCACGAGCTGAATATTGAAGAAGATTGGCTATTCCATCCATCCATCATGTGTCATGTCGGAAAGCATGGGCGGTCATGATTGGCCATTTCACTATTAAAGATGATAAACAAAGAAAGTTGAAATATTTTGGTCACTTGAAACATCACAAAAGTTTGGAGAAATTAATAATGGAGGGGTATATGCCTAGAAAGAGGGAGGCCAAAGAGAAGATGGGTGTATGATGTGGCGGATGATCTCCTGATGGGTGTATCGTACGCGAGATATCTTGCTTACGATCGAGAGGTTTTCCGGAAGGTTGTTATGGAAGCAGGGTTCTGCAAAGGACATGCTGCTGAATGAATTAATGGAAGTGTATATGTCACAGCTCTGTATTACATATTTTGACAATATTTAATATGACAGAACTACCAGTACATTACATGCTTGTTTTGTACATGGTGCATGGTTGGTGTGCACGGCTTTGGTAGGGGAGAGAGCAGAAGAAGTGGTTGTGAGAGGGGCCAGTTACAGCTAAGGGATGGCTGTAGATAGGGTCGGGCTTTAAAGCCAGGTTACGGGTTTTAAAAGGAATTAGCAGCTAGAAGGGTTAGCCAATTTGTGGTTAGGTAGTGATTCTTCATGTGTGTGTCATGCCGATTATCTTCAGTGATTGTGTGAGTGTATCAAAATGCTGATTTACCTCTGAAGTCGGAGTGGATTCTCCTGATGGCGAGGGACGCCGCTAACATGGAAAGCTAATCCAGACGCAAAATTCAGTCCAGCATTACTAGAAGTAGTGTTATGGACTATGCTTGAGTTGAAAGCGAGCAAGCGCAGAAAAAAACATGCTGATTGCCAGTAGGTACCCCATTTGTGACTGGCGCGAGTGTGCTGTGTTTGATTTGAGAGTGTTAGATCAAGGCAGGGTTGAGAATGCCAATTTACTAATGTTCAAGATACAAGTTGGGTAGGCCAGGCCATGTGGACTTCATGTCTCTGTAACCAACGTGTGTGATCAATAAAAGTGAAAGCATTATCTTTATTTCTGTTAGTGCCTACCTTCAACCGTTTATAGGTTTTTTTGGTGTATTTACTCATTTGTCAACCAGTAGGTTAATTACAGTGTAAATATGTCTGTTTACTTTCTGGCTGGAGGATGGCAGATTTTTCTCTCACATTCATGTTCAATGTGCGCACGCTGATGGTTTAGGAGCGGTTTAAGATTGATTGATTTAGGAACCGACATCACAGCATTCGTTTAAGAATCCAGACATACCTGGTTCCAGATCAGTGGTTCCAGATCCAGGCAGTTTGAAAGCGGGTCACCATCTGTTGATCATTAACAGTGGTATGAGCTTCGGTCATTCAGAAAGCAATAGGACATTAGTTAGTTGCATATCCTTGAAAGGTTGGAGTCTTCTGTGGCGAAGTGGTCAAACCATCTGCCTCATGCTCTGAAGGTTGTGGGTTCGATTCCTGGCTATATCTTTTGGTTCACATGTACATTTGTCTTGGAGACTCCTGGGGGTCGTCGCTGGAGTTAGTTTGTCCTTTTTGTGGCGCTTTCAGCAGGCTGCCCTGTGGAAAGAGACTGAGCCATATGGGATAAGTCCCGGTGGAACTTTTAAGTGACATTTTTATGTCCTTTACAGGACGAAGCTATCAACCCCAGCATTCTTTGGTGTTTGTGATTCCTGGGCAAGTCTATGTTCAGTAGTTTGCCATTGTTTACTGAACGACCAGCACCCATACCATTTCATTTTTTTTAGAACGCAAGGCGGTCTGCTGACAAATTGCCGACAGCTATGTTTCTGGGGTTTTTGTTTTCCTATATGGCTTAGTCTCTTTCCGCAGCAAACTGCCGAAAGCGTTGCACAAAGAACTCCATACTCCAATGACGACCCCACAGGAGTCTCCGGAAAAAATGTGCTCGTGAACCGAAGGACACGGCCCAGAATCGAACCCACAACCTTCAGAGCCGAGTTAGACAGCTAATGTGGTGTTACGAACTGCGTCCATAACACCCTTCGCCACGGAGCTGCTGTAATGGGACATTTGTGTGTGTGTGGGTATATCCCTTTTTTTTTTTTTGTAAAGGACATTGCAGTCAACACCAGCATTTCTGCCACTGTGATCTCTTGGCAAGTTTATGCTCAGTAGTTTGCCATTGCTTTCTGAACGACCAGCGCAGATACCAACGCAACGAGGTCTGCTGCCAAATCACCCACAGCTGTGTTTCGAACGAGGGTATTCTGGATTACGAACTGCTTTGTCCGCAACTTCTTTGCCACGGAGACCGGCAAGGGACATTACTGAACGTAAAATTGTCTAGTGAATCACAAACGTCCTGTAAAGGAAAAGCTACTAACTAAATATGAACAAGCTTTCTGGACTGTGATGACGTATGACACGTCAAGTGGGACTTGGGAATTATTTGGTTGTGAATTCTCCTGAAGGGCTCTCTCCCCCTCTCCAGGATGAGGGTCCAGTTGAGTGTACAAGGTGGGTACTGGAGCTGGCCATCTACGGGGATGCGTGTGGGAGGGTAAGGTTGGGAAGTGGGGGAATGTGTGTGTGCGGGTTGGGTGAGTTGGCGGGAATATGTGTGTGTTGTTGGGGGATGTGTGTTTGGGTGGGTGGTAGAAGATAGGTGGGTGTTGGTAGGTTATGGGATGGGTGGGGGATGTGTGTGGGTGTGGAGATGGTGTATGAAGGGGTGGGGGATGGGTGGATGGATCGGGGAATGTATGTGTGTGTGCGGAACGCGCGGATGGATAGGAATGGGTGGGTAGGGGATTTGTCTCATAACATGGTAAAATGCATTGTTTATGTTTACAACATTCATTTGACAATGTTTTTTTTTCCTATGTAAATGTACTATACACTGATGAACGAAAGATGAATGATTGGAAGGGCCGAATGTAAGACGGGCCTGCGTGCCCAATTTGTTACCCTTTGAAAATAAAGTCCGTTCGTGTGTTCGTATTCGGCGGTAACAAGGCACGTTCAAACTGAATGAAGTTAGGCCTAGTTTGGTCAGTCTCTCCACGCATTCTAATCTATGAATGTCAGTGTCAACAGTCCAACGCAATGCTTCCAGTGTTTGAATGTGGTTGTTTTCCTAGCCTCTCACCCTGTAACTTGTGAGAACCCTTGGCTAGAACACCCGGGGTGTGGGGGGATGAGGGTGTCAAAGTCCTATATCTACACACACACTCTCGATAGTTTAGAACAGGACAGGCAGAGATTTTTTTTGTAAAAGTCGACAGGGTCGACATCATTACACCGTTTTATCCCATATGGCTCAGTCTCTTTCCTCAGCGCGGAAAGCGTCGCACAAAGCACGAACTCCTTAGCACCAGAGACGACCCTCAGGAGTCTCTGAAAAAATGCACTCGTGAACCGAAGGATGCAGCCCGAAATCGAACCCACAACCTTCGGAGCCCGAGTCAGACGGCTTGACCACTTCGCCAGGGAAACTCAGGGGCAAAGATGCAGAGAGCCTGTAATGAATATTGACCACAGCTTAGAATAGGACAGGACGAGTTAAAAGTTTGTAATGTTTACTGTCGTCACTGGGATGAAGGAAATATCACAATGTGATATACGAGTAGATGGGCATATTCTTAAACAAGTGAATCGATACTGTTATCTCGGAACAGTCATAACATCTGATGGGAGATGCATTGAAGAGATTAGAACAAGAATTGTCATTGCAAAGGTAGCCTTTTGCAAGATGAAAAACATACTGACCAATAAAAGGATATCAATTGAAACGAGAAAAAGAGTGTTGAAGTGCTACATAGAACCTGTACTTTTGTATGGATGTGAAGTGTGGATAATAAGCAGTCAAGCTGAAAAACATCTGATGGCTGTGGAAATGTGGTTTCTGCGGAAAATGCAAATAATGCCATGGACAGAGAGAAAAACCAAAGAACAAGTCCTTCAAGAAACAAATGAAGATCGTAAACTGATTAGAGACATTAGACGTAGACGGTCAAAAATATTTGGGCGTGTTATGAGAAAAATGACTTGGAGAACTTGGTGACTGTCATGTAGTAAATGACAGTGATGCAGGGAATGGATGAGTTAGCGCATCAATGAAGAAGATAAAGGGTGTCACAAATGGTGAACATTGTGACACCAACATTGAACGCAATTGAGACGTCATGCGAGGACGTCACCTAACGCCATAACGGCTTAAGCATTAGTTTGGGTTCCAGCTTGCGAAGTGAGAGGAAGTGTTCTACCACCAGTCACAGAAGTCCAGCCAGGACGCGGCGGCCAGTCTTCGATATTTGCAGGGAGTAGATCGGGTTGTGTCTTGCCATTCAACGGAGATCGTCCGGGCTTGACTGATCGCTGGCATTCGTTGGAGTTGCATGTTGAGGCGTGCTGGCCGAATCATGATCGCGCCATAGACGTTGGCTAATCGACAGTGGTTACCAGTCGGGTACAAGTAAGGTAGGAGATGATCATATAGGCATTAATATGATAGCAGACAGCCAGCTTGATTCCTAACATTAACAGTGGGGTGGGGAGACGATTAGTGAAGGAAGGACGGGAGTGCTTGTAATGCGCAAAAGACTTAAGACTGGATGCGCATACTCACTTGGATCCGTTAGCTGATGTCACCTATGTGTAATTATACCATAGTTCGCTCTACCTCACATTTGTTGATTGGTTCTTGGAATGCATGGTGAAGCTGTTATATATGCTGTGTAGTAATGTCGGTGCATGCCACTTATGGTCGCAGAGAGTCATGGTACCCTAGAGCCAAGATAGATCTTGAGGTGAACGTTGATGCATTGTAGCGCATGAAATCATATTGTGGAGAGAGTCTAACGTTACCTCTTGACATGGGGGCATCGTCCGAAGAGATTTGAACCATGGGTTTTGACATGTAGACATCATCTGATGAAATATGAACCAAGGGAGTGGTCAGTGAGTCAAGGACAATAATAGATAGTACAGATACCTTACAGAGACACAATCAGTGGATTTTACCTTGTTCGACTGAATAAAAATGGTGGGAGACGACGGTTGCAAATCTGTAAATGACATTGGGGCGGACATATTTTCAGCCTAATAAAGAAACACATTCACGAACACGCAACTTATCCGTATATGTAAGGATCATGCCGATCAATTGCTGGTGATCAAATGGCGCATCCTCGTTTGTTCAATTGTCTTGTCATCGTGTCAAAGATTAACCGCACTGTCAGTGTCAGTTGGAAACCGTTTTCTTGATGCTGGAGAGGACATCTGTGTGATACTCGATTATCTGAGGCCGCATATTGACATTATCGCTCTGATTGTTGGCCCAGATAGAGAACATTTGCTCGCAGGGTATTATACTCATTCTAAGAGCACTTAGGAGACGCACTTGATACGGAAGATTTTTAATAACTGATTGATATCAAGATCTGCAAAGTCAGTGATTATCGGATCTTCATTGGGTCACCTGCTCTGGTTGATTGTGTCGAATATACCAACAACATTTTGTCACAGGGACATATGTTCTACAGAAATCGAATTTTGGCTTTTCCAGTGCTATTCAGGTGTACGGAATAATCAACGCCTAGCTGAGGCTGTATCAACACAGTGGTTATCTTAGTGCAGATCGACAAAGCATTACAAAATAGTGCTAAACCTGATAGCTACATTGAGTAGCAAATAACACTCACATCAGTCAGGCTCCTTCTAAGGCTGATCACAGGCATCGTGCCTAGAGTGTTATTCTCGTAATTTTTTTAACCTACGACAGTTCAACATGTTAAACATACACAGAAACTTGATAAAGTAACGCCGAAGTACAACAAATGGACACAGGAATGTCATTTAGGAAGGTACGCAGACCCAGGATTTCAGGAACGTACATATAAACTCATCAGAGTCGCGCTTACGGAGTAACATCGAACAAAATTAGTTATCAAATTGAGTGGATTGGTCTACTATCAAACTGGTTGGAAAAGGTTTACTTATTCTTGAGCTAAGTATTGTATTTGTTTGTGGGTTGTCAGTAATTGGTTATAGTCAGAATACTGTAATTTTGCACGCATGTATTTTGTCTGTATTATCGTAACCGTGATGACGTCATAGGCGTGATACACAATTTTATGCTACGTTGTGTTGTGAGTTCTTATGCGCGGTGCATTATTGATTTGTTACATAATTCTGGAATCTAAAGAACTTTAACTCTGTCTATACTGTAACTGCTGAGTTATAGGTCGTGTCTATTATAAAATTATTTGTCATTTTTCGTTATTAATGTATCTAATTGTAATTTATTAATTATTTCTTTCAACTTTCTTCGATTTTATCTGTCGATTGTAATACTTATAAGCCATGTCTATAGTTTGGTAAATTATTTTTTTTCTTGTCTTCATTTCGCACTTTCATCATTATTATTGAGTATTATAGAAACAGAAAAACATGTCATCATTACAGGATTTTGTTGCAATTGGGAAAGATGCAGGTTTGACAGGAGCAGATCTTATATCGTGGTCGGAGAAACAATTTATAGATTTTCAAGCTCATGAAAGGAACGAAAGAGTTGCGATTAGACAATTGGAAAAGGATCGACTAGATGAACAAGAGAGACAAAGATTATTTGAGAAGGAAAAAATGGCTATGGAAAATGATAGGATTGCAGCTCAATTGGTGGCGGATAAGGAAAGGATGACATTGCAGATCGCTGCAGATAAGGAAAAACTGGAAAGAGAAGCACAATTAAGAGAAAAAGAGATGGCTTTTAATCTTGAGAAATTGAATACAGAAAAGCTTCTGAAGGAAAAAGAATTGGAGAATAACTTCAAAATGAAACAGTACGAGAAGGACAAGGATGAACAGATTGCCAGGAGCAGGGTGGAGGCACAGTCCACAGAGGCCATTAAGAAATATAATGGGGTGATAAAGACATACTGCAACTCCGATTCCGTCTCTGCATGGCTAACTAATCTTGAACTAATCTTAAGACACTATGGAGTTGCAGAGACCGAATGGGCAGATTTGCTACATAGGCACTTAAGTGGTGAACCTTTGCAAGTTGTAGAACTAATTCCAGATGAGTTACGTAGTGATTACTCATACATTCGAAAAAGACTACTATCTCATTTTTGTCTTGACGAATTTGGCCTTCGTGCATCGTTCAAAAATCTTAGTCCTAAAGCAGGACAGACGTTCCTTGACTTCTCCTCTTTGACTCAATTAACATTCGATAAATGGGCTCGTTCAGCCAATGTTACTGATGACTACAAGAAGCTACGTGACTTGATTGTTAGAGACAGACTGATCTCGGCGGTTCCTCCATCTATGTCTACCTTTCTTATTGAACAGAAATGTTCGAGTATACAGCAGATGGATGAGAAGGGAGAGTCTTTCTTCGACGCCCATAAAGACATATTTAATAATAGTTTTTCCCCATTGGTAGAAACAAACGCATGTGATAGATTCCCTCATAAATCAAGGATGCAGGGATACAAAACACAACAACAGTCTGGAGGACAATATCAAAGGAGGGAAAAACAACAACAACCAAAGTATCAACCTTATGTTAAACACGAGAAAAAGGGTGTGTGGACAACTTGTAAATACTGTGGTTTCACCCACGGCTCAAATCAAATGTGTGACAAACATCCGCAGTTTGACAGTTACATAAAGAAATTAGCATTTAGAAATAGAGACAGATTTAACACCTATCAAAGACAAACACAATGCTTTAAATGTAAAAGTTTTGGACATATGTTTTCATCTTGTCCTTTAAGACAACTGTATAAAGAAGCAAACATAGGGATGCTGACATCTAGTAGTGACAGTGACTCGGACGAGACTAGTCATGCAAATACGGTAGAAGTAGATTATTCTCCCATCGACCCAACGTGTGATACATGCAAGATCTTTCACAAAGAGGGCAACTTAACGTGCGGTCATAAAATACACGTGCAGGAGGCTAATGCGGTCCAAATTACCAATGGATCACTGGCCGTACAACACGCCATAGTGAATGGAAAGAAATGTAGCTTAGTACGCGATTCCGGGTCGAGTATAGTTGGGGTACATACAAAGCTGATTAATGAAACCGACTATACTGGAGAACATGTGACCTGTAGAACTTTTGGAGGTAGAAGAGAAAAGTTTCCAGTTGCCTGGGCTGATATAAACTGCCCATATTTTTCTAGGAAAATAAAGGTAGCTGCGCTGCCCGACCCATTTGTAGATGTCTTTATTGGAAACATCCCTGAATTATGTGATGTTTCGCATGAGGACATAACAGAATGGGAAAGGAAGCATATTGTTGCAAACACACAAATACATAAAGAGAATCAATTACCTCATGTGAATCTGGTTTCAAACACACACATGTCACATCCAGTTATGGTGGAACCTAAAGATAGTAGGACAGTTCAAGCCGCAGCTATAAGGCTGCAACATGACACCATACAGGTGGATAGAAAACCACGGACATATGGCATATCAGTGACAGTTCCGTCTGGTGATCCGAAGAAGATATGTATAAAAACAGATACTTCTTTTGATTTGGTTGATACTTTCTTCTGGTTGATTTTCTTGCTATCTATCATAACAAACAAAGTAATAAAATGTATAGCTAAGGCTACAGGGAGTTTGATTAAGATGTTACAATATGTTATACGCCGGAAACTGAGCCATGTTATAGGTATATATGATGATTCTGTACAATGTATTCGAACAGTCCGCCGAACGGCACCTGTTGGCGAGTCTGAAATTCCTTTGCAGGAAGCACATTCAATGATCAGTTCTAAGATCATTCTCGCAGCAAATAATGGTGTGGTGGTGGATGGTACTGGTTTACTGTCTATCGTGTACATTCTTCCACAAGGTTGTAGGAAAATATTACATCTTGTCGTGTACTCTGGGAGAAAGGTATACGAATCACACAAACGCTATAAAATTACTCTATCATTGGTGAATTCTGGTCAGAAATTGGCTAAATATCTGTTAGGAAGAAATTTTTGGTCATCTCAAAATGAATTTCACTAACCTTAAATAAAACATGTAGCGTCATTGTGATTGTATTGTCATCATAAATATTGTTATAAGTGGAGTGTACTGTATTCGTATCATTGTCTTGTTCATATTAACAATCATATTTTTTTTTTTTTTTTTTTATGAGCGATTATCTTTATCTAAAACCTATGCTCAAATAGACTTAGTAATAGCGAGCATGGCGAAATTTATATAGTTTTATAGATCATATCTGAGATGGCGGAGGATTCTGTACACATGACCGCGCCTGTGGCGCCGTTCTGTTTATAGGAATTCTTATAACTTCGTTTTGGTCTTTAGAACTATTCTTTATCATTCTGCATTTACTATTTAAGGACATCACAAACGTATCAGCCATAATACTGAAATAGTACATCATCGTACATTCCTAGACAGATGGTTTGTTTTGTCGCATTCGGATGTTTGATTTTACGATAGAGCCAAATAAAACTGAATTTGCATTTTAGGAATTCAATTTTTAGAACATAAAATAATCTAGCTGATCTACTCAGTAGACTATAAATAAACTATGAAAGTTTTATGTATCCATCCATCATGTGCCATGCCGGTAAGCGTGGGCGGTCATGTTCTGCCATCTCACTCGATCAACAGAGTCGTGGATCAGTTCCGTGTTTTTGTCTCGACCATGCCACAAGGCCAAGCCATCCAGATACTTGTTTCTAGGTCTTCCCCTTGGTCTGTTCCCCTCGATCTTACCAGTCGTCACCAAGTTCTCCAAATCATTTCTTCTCATAACATGCCCAAAAAATTGTGACTGTCTACGTCTAATGTCTCTGATCAGTTTACGATCTTCATTTGTTTCTTGAAGGACTTGTTCATTGGTCTTTCTGGCTGTCCATGGTATTCTTTGCATTTTCCTCAGAAACCACATTTCTACAGCCATCAGATGTTTTTCAGCCTGGCTGCTCATTGTCCAAGCTTCACATCCATATAAAAGTACAGGTTCTATGTAGCATCTCAACACTCTTTTTCTCGTTTCAATTGACATCTTTTTATTGGTTTTATGTATATGTAAATATATATATATATATATGTATGTTTTCTGTTTTATTTTTATTTATTTTTTTAGTGTAACATTACGGTAGGATGACTGTGGCTAAGTCTGAAATACCACAGATAAATATATAATTTTTTTTTTTAAAGAAAGTATGGACGTGAGTTAGTCACTTGTTGTTATTATTATTTCAGAGAAACAGGTGAAAAGTTTCACGTGGCATAACCGATGTGTGTGGCTTCATTCTGTCACAAGTGAATATGAGAAACATGTGAAAAGTTTCACGTGGCATAACCGATGTGTGTGGTTTCATTCTGTCACAAGCCAATATGGTAGTATCGGCGGTGGTTTGTAGATGATTTTAATTGTGTTAGTATATGAAAATTAATTATATTGGAATTTTTAATAGAGGACATAAACTCGAGGACAGAGTCTGTGCGGATCTTCGAGCAAATTAATTAAGTATATCTTAAGTGATATACAGGTTTCATAAATGAATATGTTTATTGTTTTAATGTTATGTTTATATATTTTGTTTTATAATTATTATGAGGATTGATATTTGTTATTTTAATTATCCAGACATTGATGTGTTGTAGTTCGTAAGGTCAGTAGTATGTGCTGTGTTAACTATTGATCATCATACATATCTTTTTCACGATGGATGAAGGAAGAGAAAGGAATGAAAGAAAATTAATAGACACAAACATATAGTAAACATTACACATTAAAGGATACATAAATACATATAACAAATGAACAACACACTATAGTTATATAACACAGTGATATTGAGAATAGTTTTCCCTATGCTATGGCGAAAAGAAATGAGGGTGTGCCAGGTCGACATGCAGTTGTGGAGATATATGTATTCACGTCAGGGACAATAAGTTGTAGACTACGGATCATGTGATCGTTGGGTATGCAACACTGGATGGTGTTTTTATTTAACTGACAGAACTCGGGGATATAGAGACTGTTAGTAGTTTTAGGGTGTCAACATATATACGCGATAACAGATCTTAATATATGAACTGGCGGTGTTTGAGCCTTAGTTTAGTTACAAGTAGTCGGGCATGGTAACGCGATAACATCTCAGGGATCATTTATAGAATGTAGAGGTGGCGGTGTTCGGGACTTGTATTTTAGTCCGGTGTTCAATATCCCACGATCTAGATTAGTTCATGTTGACAAACTAAGGTCCAAGGACGGTGAATGCGTTGTCTATCACAATAGGGGGTAATTTACGTTGTGGACATCATTTCCTTGCATGTCAAGATAACATAGAAAATGGTCTAACGATCATTTTCATTGTAGAGGGGGCAAAGCTGTCATGTAGTAAATGACAGTGATGCAGGGAATGGATGAGTTAGCGCATCAATGAAGAAGATAAAGGGTGTCACAAATGGTGAACATTGTGACACCAACATTGAACGCAATTGAGACGTCATGCGAGGACGTCACCTAACGCCATAACGGCTTAAGCATTAGTTTGGGTTCCAGCTTGCGAAGTGAGAGGAAGTGTTCTACCACCAGTCACAGAAGTCCAGCCAGGACGCGGCGGCCAGTCTTCGATATTTGCAGGGAGTAGATCGGGTTGTGTCTTGCCATTCAACGGAGATCGTCCGGGCTTGACTGATCGCTGGCATTCGTTGGAGTTGCATGTTGAGGCGTGCTGGCCGAATCATGATCGCGCCATAGACGTTGGCTAATCGACAGTGGTTACCAGTCGGGTACAAGTAAGGTAGGAGATGATCATATAGGCATTAATATGATAGCAGACAGCCAGCTTGATTCCTAACATTAACAGTGGGATGGGGAGACGATTAGTGAAGGAAGGACGGGAGTGCTTGTAATGCGCAAAAGACTTAAGACTGGATGCGCATACTCACTTGGATCCGTTAGCTGATGTCACCTATGTGTAATTATACCATAGTTCGCTCTACCTCACATTTGTTGATTGGTTCTTGGAATGCATGGTGAAGCTGTTATATATGCTGTGTAGTAATGTCGGTGCATGCCACTCATGGTCGCAGAGAGTCATGGTACCCTAGAGCCAAGATAGATCTTGAGGTGAACGTTGATGCATTGTAGCGCATGAAATCATATTGTGGAGAGAGTCTAACGTTACCTCTTGACAGTGACAACTGGCAAGATCGAAGGGAAGAGACCAAGGGGAAGACCGAGAAGTAAATACATGGATGGCTTGGCCTCGTGGCATGGTCAGACAGGAACACGGAGTTTATTCACGACTCTGGTGATCGAGTGAGATGGCAGAACATGACCGCTTACGCTTATCGGCATGGCACCTGATGGATGGATGGAATGTTTGCTGACGACAGCTCAGAACGAGACCGACTGAAACGAGTTCAGGGAAAGACGAGTGTAGACAAGAATTAAGGATATGACGGGACGGTGTAGTGAACAGGTCTCGGACGAATGACCCGCGGAAAGGGGAACACGGGATAGCAAGAAGGGACAAAAAGGAATGACTGGGTAGTGTGTGTTTGACACCGGACGGGTTAAGACGTGTTCTTTCGGTTTAGGTCATTGTGGACTGGAGAGTGAGATTGTGAAGAGTGATAGTGATATAACTGTGAGAGTGAATAGTTGTTTGGACAACCCTAATGACGGTATGCCGGTCTCCCTGATTTAGGGTTACACGAATGTCTCCGTAATTCCGTATACCCTCGTGAGTAACGTGACGTGCGCGAGAATAGGTAGCGATTCTCTCCGCGTCGGTAACTTACGGCGTATGTGAGCCGGTTGCTCAGAAAGCAATGGCAAACTACTAAGCGTAATCTTGCCAAGAAATCAACAAACAGCTGAAATATGCTGATGTTGACAGCGATGTCCTGTAAAGGATATGCGATTAAAAAAAATATAATGGTATGGGTCTAGTTTTAATATAATAGATATACAGTGAGTGAGAGTGCCTGAATAACCCTGCTTGTGTAGAGAGTGGACGTGTCATTGGCACCTTTCCGTCTTGGCAGACGATAGTTTGGTACATTGTGCTTCAAAAAGGCTTAATAACTACGATCCATGGCGGTGGCTAATGTGGCTGATAAGGCCAATTCGCGCTGTGGGTTCATTAGAGAGTGGACATATTGTAATATGTAATCATGTGCTATTTTGATTGCCAATAAATGGATCGTGGTGTTATGACAGTCGGTGCTGGAATACAGTGGATTGGTAAGAATGATTTGCCTGTCTGAGGTCTAACGCTGACTTACAATTAATCGTGCGAATGTGTTAAATAACGGTTAGGTCTCTGACATGGGGAGAGATATACACAAATACAAGCAAGGTGACAACATTAATCCCCGTGTTAACACTTAGAAAGTAAATCTGTTTGCACCACAATGTTATCGTTCTTATAGGATTATATTGTCTTATCTCAAATCATCTCCGAGTTACTGCTCAAGGGGAGAGCAATGGAGCGTTAACAGAAACATGAATGTGTGGATTATTGTTTCTTAGATGATTCTATGCAAAGTAATGCATGCTACTTATGGGTGAAAATACGCATGAAACAATCAACTGTGATAACCAATGACAGTAGTAGTAGTGGTGGGTAGTAGTAATAAGTAATCGTGATGGTAGTAGTAGTGGTGGTTGTAGTAGTATAGTTAGTTTTTGCATATCCTTTACATGACGTTGCAGTCAACACCAGCATTCTTTGCTGCTGTGATCTCTTGGCAAGTTTACGTTCACTAGTTTTCCATTGCTTTCTGAATGAACGGCGCCCATACCATTTCGTAAAAAGACCAACGCAAAGCGGTCTGCTGCCAAATCACTCGCAGTTGTGTTTCGAATGCAGGTATGCGGGATTACGAATTACGTAACACTTTCGCCGCGGAGCCGGGTGTTATGGATTAAAGTCAATTAATTTAAAAAGTCCCGGGTTTAAAGGCAGTTGTTGACTCAGTGACTACTCGTCCTTAACTTGGGGACGTAAATTACAAGTACTTAAGAAGTCGGAGTGGGTTCATTTGATGGCGAGGGACACTGGTAATAGGGAAAGCTAATCCACACGCAAAAAAAAAAAAATGTCCAGTGCACAAGAAGTACAGGGTGAATGTTTAACGACTGGGATGTTGAAAATATTGCCGTTCCAAGTTTTGTATTTATTTACCTTTTATGTTGCATTAGCTCCACAGAAGGTGAATAATACAAAACTTGGACCGGCAATATTCTCAAACACTGCACGGTCATTAAAAATACACCTTATATTTGCACGCGTCTGGACTACGCTTGAATTCAAAGCGAGCGCACACTAAAAACAAATCAACAACAACAACAATGCAAACCGATTTCCTTCCAGATCGCTCGCAGCTTATCTTGAACTCCCGATTCGGTGTGTAGAGAAGTTGTGAAACTGTATATTCTAACCCCATCAGGGACAGACGCTGTCCCCTCAAGTCTATTGTATAAAACTGCCAGTTCTCCAGGTGAACCTACCACTGGCTAATCTGATCAATAAAGTCTTAAGTGTCTCTTGTTACGACAGGTGTCTTTGTATGATCTGGATATATGCTACTGGTTTACTGCTTCCTTGGTTGTAGTACCACACACGGGAATCACCTGGGTAGATCCTGCATTCCTTGCCACGTCTGCCTGTCTGTCCGTTCGTCCGTCCGTCCATCCATCTATCCATCTCTGTCTGTCTGTCTGTCTGTCTGTCTAAATTCCTGTCGGCCCCTCTGTCTGTCTATCTGTCTTAATTTCTGTCTGTCTATCTGTGTAATTGTCTGTATGTCCATGGGTCTGTCTGTCTGTCTAAATTCCTGTCCGTCTCTCTGTCTAACTGTCTGTCTGTCTAACTGTCTGTCTGTCTAACTGTCTCTCTGTCTAACTGTCTGTCTGTGTAACTGTCTGTCTGTCTAACTGTCTCTCTGTCTAACTGTCTCTCTGTCTAACTGTCTGTCTGTGTAACTGTCTGTCTGTCTAACTGTCTCTCTGTCTAACTGTCTCTCTGTCTAACTGTCTGTCTGTGTAACTGTCTGTCTGTCTAACTGTCTCTCTGTCTAACTGTCTCTCTGTCTAACTGTCTGTCTGTGTAACTGCCAGCCCGCCTGCCTCTCTGAACCCCTAACCTCGGCATCAGCACACCGGATGTTTAAGAACTCGCTTTCTTATCCTTTCGGCCATGCTGACCTTCCTCACGTTTACTATGTCCTGCAGCTCACTCCATGAGGCGCCCCCCCCCCCCCCCCCCCAATATATTTCATCTCTGTAACTCTCTTCTCCGTGTGGTTTTAACTGTTGCACAATTTCGGTTCCCTTATAGGTTCCAGACAAGAGAGTGTCTAGTTATAATGTCTTCAGGTCTTCTTAGTGTGTGTTCTATCATGTGGGGTCCAAACAAGAGTGTCTAGTTATAATGTCCTCAGGTCTTCTTAGTGTGTGTTCTATCATGTGGGGTCCAAACAAGAGTGTCTAGTTATAATGTCTTCAGGTTTTTTTAGTGTGTGTTCTATCATGTGGGGTCCAAACAAGAGTGTCTAGTTATAATGTCCTCAGGTTTTCTTAGTGTGTGTTCTATCGTGTGGGGTCCAAACAAGAGTGTCTAGTTATAATGTCCTCAGGTCTTCTTAGTGTGTGTTCTATCATGTGGGGTCCAAACAAGAGTGTCTAGTTATAATGTCTTCAGGTTTTTTTAGTGTGTGTTCTATCATGTGGGGTCCAAACAAGAGTGTCTAGTTATAATGTCCTCAGGTTTTCTTAGTGTGTGTTCTATCATGTGGGGTCCAAACAAGAGTGTCTAGTTATAATATCCTCAGGTTTTCTTAGTGTGTGTTCTATAGTGTGAGGTCCAAACAAGAGTGTCCTCAGGTTTTCTTAGTGTGTGTTCTATCATGTGGGGTCCAAACAAAAGAGTGTCTAGTTATAATGTCCTCAGGTTTTCTTAGTGTGTGTTCTATCATGTGGGGTCCAAACAAAAGAGTGTCTAGTTATAATGTCCTCAGGTTTTCTTAGTGTGTGTTCTATCATGTGAGGTCCAAACAAAAGAGTGTCTAGTTATAATGTTCTCAGGTTTTCTTAGTGTGTGTTCTATCATGTGGGGTCCAAACAAGAGAGTGTCTAGTTATAATGTCTTCAGGTTTTCTTAGTGTGTGTTCTATCATGTGAGGTCCAAACAAAAGAGTGTCTAGTTATAATGTCCTCAGGTTTTCTTAGTGTGCGTTCTATCATGTGGGGTCCAAACAAAAGAGTGTCTAGTTATAATGTCCTCAGGTTTTCTTAGTGTGCGTTCTATCATGTGGGGTCCAAACAAAAGAGTGTCTAGTTATAATGTCCTCAGGTTTTCTTAGTGTGTGTTCTATCATGTGGGGTCCAAACAAAAGAGTGTCTAGTTATAATGTCCTCAGGTCTTCTTAGTGTGCGTTCTATCATGTGGGGTCCAAACAAAAGAGTGTCTAGTTATAATGTCCTCAGGTTTTCTTAGTGTGTGTTCTATCATGTGAGGTCCAAACAAAAGAGTGTCTAGTTATAATGTTCTCAGGTTTTCGTAGTGTGTGTTCTATCATGTGGGGTCCAAACAAAAGAGTGTCTAGTTATAATGTCCTCAGGTTTTCTTAGTGTGTGTTCTATCATGTGGGGTCCAAACAAAAGAGTGTCTAGTTATAATGTCCTCAGGTTTTCTTAGTGTGTGTTCTATCATGTGAGGTCCAAACAAAAGAGTGTCTAGTTATAATGTTCTCAGGTTTTCTTAGTGTGTGTTCTATCATGTGGGGTCCAAACAAGAGAGTGTCTAGTTATAATGTCTTCAGGTTTTCTTAGTGTGTGTTCTATCATGTGGGGTCCAAACAAGAGTGTCTAGTTATAATGTCCTCAGGTTTTCTTAGTGTGCGTTCTATCATGTGGGGTCCAAACAAGAGTGTCTAGTTATAATGTCTTCAGGTGTTTTTAGTGTGTGTTCTATCATGTGGGGTCCAAACAAGAGTGTCTAGTTATAATGTCCTCAGGTTTTCTTAGTGTGTGTTCTATCGTGTGGGGTCCAAACAAGAGTGTCTAGTTATAATGTCCTCAGGTCTTCTTAGTGTGTGTTCTATCGTGTGGGGTCCAAACAAGAGTGTCTAGTTATAATGTCCTCAGGTTTTCTTAGTGTGTGTTCTATCATGTGGGACGCAGACAAGAGAGTGTCTAGTTATAATGTCCTCAGGTCTTCTTAGTGTGTGTTCTATCGTGTGGGGTCCAAACAAGAGTGTCTAGTTATAATGTCCTCAGGTTTTCTTAGTGTGTGTTCTATCGTGTGGGGTCCAAACAAGAGTGTCTAGTTATAATGTCCTCAGGTCTTCTTAGTGTGTGTTCTATCGTGTGGGGTCCAAACAAGAGTGTCTAGTTATAATGTCCTCAGGTCTTCTTAGTGTGTGTTCTATCGTGTGGGGTCCAAACAAGAGTGTCTAGTTATAATGTCTTCAGGTTTTCTTAGTGTGTGTTCTATCATGTGGGACGCAGACAAGAGAGTGTCTAATTATAATGTCCTCAGGTTTTCTTAGTGTGTGTGAGTGTGTGTGGGGGGGGGGGGGGAAGAAAATTCTAAACTGCACAGTTCGCGGCGACTGCACTAGCCAGGCGGCTTTAATTCCTCAGGCTCAAGCTCCCCCTGGCCGTGCACCGCATGGTACTATAGGCAATAGATGACTGTTTATGACAATATACACACCACTTCTAGTTGCACTGCACTGAATTTTGCGTGTGGATTAGCTGTCCCTATTAGCAATGTCCATCGCGATCAGGCGAACCCACTCTGATTTCAGAGGTAATTGTAATTTACGTCTGCAAGTCAAAGACGAAAAGTCAACGTTTTAATCCAGTTGTCCGGTGTAAGGAATGAACCCCTTACCTCGACATCAGCACACCGGATGTCTAAGAAACCTCGTTCTTAACCATTCGGCCATGCTGGCCACTATTCATAGTTTATTAGCAATCCATTTAATCGGCCGCCATGTTTCTGAGGGGGGGGGGGTAGTTAGAGGAGACCACTGCAACAGACATTGCATTCATTACTGACTCAAGGAGTATGCTTAGTAAGGTGGAGAAAGGAATGTTTCGTGTGGAATGGCTATCCTCCCTTCAGAATTCACAGATTGTGAGAAGTGTATGGATATTTTGCCTTGGCCATGCGGGAGTGCGGGGGAATGAACAGGCTGATAGGCTGACAGGGAATGCACTCTTGGTGGTAGATTACCTATGGACAAGGGGGAGGTGGTCGTGCGCCTGTGGGACCAGGTGGAGAAGGCGGGGGAACAGACTGAGAACCCGTATGTGGAAAGAGTGATATTGCGGGGTATTGGTATGGGGTTCTCAAAACTAAGAGGGAAGGAGAATTTTTCAATCAGATAGCGGTGGGAAAGATTTGTTGTACGACTCTTCGCTGGCTGTTGTTGAACGATGAGACGGAGCACGTATGGGAATGCCCTGAGTGAAGTGATGTGGATTGTTAGCTCAACTCAACTCAACTCAACTCAACTCAACTCAACTCAATGTCTCCTAGCCAGGCTACATTTCAGAATTAGAAGACCTTTCCGCAATAGAAATGTGTAGAATACGTGTGATTCTGGTACACGTACTCACCAGATTTAGGGTTGGTGCACTGCGCTGAGAGTCTCCCTGTGTGTTAAAAGGGTGTAGTACTTATTAGATCAATGGAAGTGATTCTTGACCACAAGTTATAGCAGATTTAAAGGTTGTTGCATATTCTTTACAGGGCGTCGCAGTCAACCCCAGCAATTTATTACTGTTTGTGATTTCTTGGCAAATGTACATTCAGCAGTTTGCCATTGCTGTCTGAACGACAGGCACTCATACATTTTTATGAAAACCAACGCAAGGCGGTTTGCTACCAAATCGCCCGCAGATGTGTTTTGAACGCGGTTACAAATTGCGCCCTTCGCCACAGAGCCGGAGAGTTACAGAAACAAAATACAACTAACAGTTTCATGAAATGCCTTCAAGCTGAAGAACCTTAGTGATATAAACACTGTGCTTCTCAAATGACATAACTTGAGATAATCTACACACGCAGCCATAAAAAACGATCTGAGCAAAATTTACGAGCACGCAAAGATATCCATGCCTTGAAAATATGATCACTTCCTGATCGAACTATTCACAGTGGTTGTTATTCCAAACAGGGTGTATTGTGAATGTTATATTGTGTGGCGGATTACTTACAGTTCATAATAATTTTAGTTCTTTAGTTGCGAGGTAAGCTTTGTATATATCGTCTCATTTCATCTCATTTCATCTCATCTTGTTTCTCTTGTACCTTGCGGTGTCGATGTGAAACATTAACAGCGGGAGAATGTCCGTTTTTTTTTTTTTTTTTTTTTTTTGGGGGGGGGGGGGGGGGGCTTCATATATCGAGATACCCATGGCCTCTGTTATTCCCTCTGTCAATTGTTTATATGGTCGGCGTCTTCTTCTGCTTCCATTTGTCTGTACACCATTGCTTGTTGTGGTATACTGGTAGTTGGAAGCCTAGTTACATGGCCAAATCATGTAACTTACTGTCGTCTAATGACATCTAGTGCAGCTATAACCCCCACTTCAGTCCCGATTTCTGCAGTTCTGATTTTCTCTCTTCTTTATACATTGAGGTTTCTTCTTAGGAATCTTATTTCCTTTGTTGTAATTTTTCTTGCTTCTTTTCCTGTCATTGTCCAGGTTTGGCATTGGTAGCATAGAGTTGATAGGAAGATTGTGTTGTGGAGAGGTGTTTTAGCATCTGTTGATACGTGTTTGTTCTTTAATATTGGTGCCACGTGTCTAGTGAGCTGGTTTGCCTTATTGCATATACTTTCGTATTCAGATTTGCCATGTGATGAATCTTTGTTATTCTTCTTCCTTGGTTGTAGTCATTACCATTGTTTTACTGTTGCTAATTTTTATGTTATGTTCCTTACACACTTCGTTTAGACTATTTATGTGGACTTTTTTCCATTCCAGGGTTTTTGTAATCTTTGTTACACATCTTTTGAGCTGGCATTCTGGCGGCGGCATTATGCACAGTGTACCTGTGATGGAGGTTGATTGTCGAGACAACTGTCTTTTCCACTTTTCACAGTGGGGAGTAATTTGTGTGATATTCACTAGCACGGGAACAGAGTATAATGGGCAGGACCCTTTGCAGTGAAGTTGGAACCGCGACTAACTAACCGTTACACCGATCCATTTTCTTCAGCAGCGACTGACTGGCTCTACAATTATTGGTTGTCTGGAGTTACTAAAAGGAAATTAGCATTTTGAATAGATTGTCTATTAAACAATGTTTTTATTTACAGTCTGTTTTAAGAACGAAGACACACATAATAGATTGTATGATTTATTGCCTGGCATATTTCGTTACATTTCGTCAGGTACATACTGCAGATACCACATAACATAAATTAATGCAATAAGATAAATCTTTCAAGTTGCAAAATGCAACTCACATATTCACACTGTAATTTAAATTGTCTACGACGGTAAGTTTAAACTGACTAGCATGCGATTGTTTGCTAGGCTATATGTCTGGAAATATCCCAGGCAATAAATCTTGCAATCTTTTGCTTGTGTCTTCATTATTCAAATTCACCACAGAAAAACACTGTCTAATGTTTAAGGGGGTCCACTCCATCTGAGGGCCTACTTGTTGTCACGACAGCTGACAACCTGGCCAGTCCTCCACTGCTGATCAGGTACCTTGTTGGCGATCACTCGCTCACTTATTCTTCCTCTTCTTCGTTCGTCTTCCGGGGGACATTTTTCACACTTAGTTATGCACATCAAATGTTAGCGTGTTCGACCTCGGCGTTCATCAGTGTCTGGTCTACTTTCTCTAGACAGATTCCATCCAAAGAAAAGGGTTAAATCTACCAGCGGATGACTTAGTTAGTTAGCCGACATATCATCCTCATCGCACATCGAACTATTCAGTCCATAAGTGTTAAGATCTCTTCAGTAAATCCCACAGCGTGTAGCGGTTAACGACACCAGTTCTGTGTTGGTTTATTAATCTTCTTTGGCTTACTACACTTCTTGTTTGGCCACGCCTCTTTTAACTTGCTGTTCTCGCAGTCTCACCATGGTTGTAGATTCACAGCCACCACTTGGTTCTCGAAAAGTCTTACTTCTCGTAGAGCATTCAGTATATCAGCCTGGTCCATGGCTCGTCCGCCCTCCACAGTAGCCTTACCTGCAAGCCCACCAGCCTGCTAATTTCTTTGGACACCCGCATGCGTTGGCACGAAAATGAATTTAATCAGCCGTGACCGCTCCAGAGACACCAACCACTAACTTTACAAACAATTTTGCCAGCACAGAAGCCTTAAAGCCTACTTTTTGCGATTTCTAACTGCAGGCATGTGTAACATGCGCAACTTGATCTCTTGTTTTCGCCCTTATCCGAACAACCAGGTTATCCGATCTCAACGCTCAGATATAAGACCCACGGTACCCGGGAAGGTTAATCCGATCAACACAAGTCGTGGGGAAGTCGCATGCAGTGTTGCCATCTCGCTTTGATGAAAAAGCACCAAAATCAACCCAAAAAAGCACTAAAAAGCACCAAATTCTTTAAGGAAGCGCCAAAAAAGCACCAACTGTTTTTATCACAAATGTAACAAGGTAGCACAGTATAATTTATTATTATCACTTCATATTACAATGAAGTTTATTCCAGATCCGCCAAATCCCAATCAGAACTACTTTCGAGCCAAAAAAGCACCAAATTGCAATAATATTTTTTTGGGAAATCACTAAAACAAGCACTGGCGGTATTCATTCAAAATGTTATAAAGTAGCACATTATAATTTATTATTATCACTAAATATTAGAATGAAGTTTATTCCAGATCTGCCAAATCCCAGTCAAACAACTCCTCTTCAGTTTCTGTTGCTATTTCCTGCTGTGTTTGCTCCTGCGATGATGAAGATGAGGAGGCTGATCCAATTTTTCGCAGAATATCCTTAGGTAGTTTATAATCATGACAGCATTTGCCATATCTTTTAATTCCATATCTAATAGTAATAGTCAAAACAGCTGTCAAACTCTTGATGCTCAGTCTGTTCCGCAATTTTGATTTTATAACTCCCATCTGACTGAAAATACGCTCCACGTCCGCATTAGAATGAGGTAAAATGAGCACACTTAAAGATAAATCTGTAAGATCTTGGAAAGGATTGTCACCGGTGGCATCCCTGTATGAAGCTATTTCTGCTCACAGTCCAAGTGTGTCAGAGGTCTGTGTCCACTGCATGTGATGAAGTTTTCTCCACTGGAAATCGATGCGGGTGAGAGTAGCTGCATCTTCTACAAACATTTTAGCAAGATCCAATATACAGGGCTTCATTGGCTGTAGACATTCACTTCCACTAAGACATGACATGGACTGCAACACTCGAACGTTATCGGGTGTACGTAAACACAGCTGTGTCAATAGCTCTATTAAAAACTGGGTGAGAGTAGTCTGGTAGAAGATCTCATCATCCCACGAGAGTTCTGTCCGAGCATGATTGAATGTGAGTCTGTAAACACAGGGCAATGACACATTCACCTGATCCTGTATGATGCCTTCAGGCTCTTCCACACAGCAACAGCCAACAGCACTCGTCAACCGAAAAGGGCACCCCGCCCATAGCAGAGGACTTCTCAGATCACTTCAGGTTGACCACAGTACTCGTCAACCACAACCGGCCACTAGCAGCTAGGCAACCAGTCGACAGCAAAGCGCACTCAGCAACAGCACCCAGGAATCAGTCACAGCAAAGGGCAGTCGCCCACTGCTCCCAGTTAACAGCAAAGGGATTCCTGCAAGCAAGAACAAGACAGGTGTACAACTCCATCATAACCTGGCATAATACATACTCCATCAATTCTCAGCACAGATTTCCCTCCCCTCAGTGGTCACCCCCTCGAGTTCAGACCACTATCGTATTTCTGAACTCCCAGACATATCTCATAGACAGGTTAGGTTACAACATTTAATAATCCTAACTTAAGTCCGGTCTCTCTGGCTGAGGGGTTAGCAGCTTTCTCCGTAACCCCGAATACTCTCGTGGTTGACGTGAGCGCACGAGAACTTGAAGGGGTTCTAGTCGCGCCAGTGACTTACGAGAGTATGGAGCCGGTCGCTCAGAAAGTCGTGGCGTGCTGATGAGCGTAATCTAGCCTAGGAATCAACATACAGGTGAAAGATGATCATGTTGACCGCAATATCCAGAAACAGGATGGAAACGCGGGAAAAAAAAAAAACTTAAGTCCAGTAGCTTTTCAGCCACGAGTCTCATCCCTGATAAATAGTAGATAGGATGACACATTCCCTACCATCTCATATCTAGTAGATAGTAGATATAGGACAGGGTAGGGTCCATTCCTAAGGATGGTAAAGTTCCGTACCTCCTATGAATATCCTTAAGTGTAATGGTCTAGATCATCATTCTAAATCACAACTGTCTCATCAGAAAAGTAGACAAGCATATCAGGATATCCCAGGTAAGTATTCTATGCCACTTCCAAGGTTAATGGAAGATGCTCAGACTGCAATGGTAACTAATCTGAAATACTGAATTAAAGACCAGACAAACAACAAAAGAGTTTAGTGTTCTTGTGTTTGTCGCTTTCCGCCTTTCTGCCTCGGATACCTGGATTTCTGTTGTCTATGGGTGTATGTGTATATAAAGACAATCATCACATGATTACATTCCTTTGGCTGCTTAGGAATTGTGTCAAATCCACCATCCCAAACAATCTGGTTCCGATGACAGTATAGAGACAATAGAAAGATAGACCCGCCTGACAATTATTCCTTTCTTATCAAAGGAAGAATGGAGTCAGACAACACTGATGAAATACCCACGCGTTACATGAATGGGTGTCTCCCCACCGCTACACTGGCCCAGGTTAAATCCCTAGTAGGTGTGAAGATATCTTTCCCCCTTCAGACTAAGCCCAGTTAAATAACAACAGGCCTATGTGGCGATAATTACTTCACAGCTTATAGCCTCCTGCATATTTGGGTTTCACCTTTACGAGAAACGCACGTGGTTCTCGCGCGTCACACGAGGCTGACTGACAAGTACTTGTTTCCTAAGCCACCTGATGATGATTGAAACGTACTAACGTCACCTCATCCATTAAGGGAATCAAATTAAAGCGCTGTTCAAGAGGAATTCTTATGTCAGAACAATAATTCCCTCATGTACCCAATTATTGAGATATGGCGTCGAATGTATTAATAATTCTCTTCAACCAGACTGTTCCACTGAGCTGGCTCGCACAATACATTCCGTCTTGTCTGCTCAACACTGGCCTCCGCTTAATCTAGGTCAAAACACAGGCTCACTACACTGGCTAGCCTGCATGGTCAATAATTAACGTACAGCTGGTGTCCCCTGAACCGAGTCAACTTGTACATCTCGGTCAGAACACAGGCTACGGCGCAACCGCCCGGCCTGGTCAAGAATTAACCCACAACTGAAACACAAACTTTAGTTAAGCGACGCCAAGTATAAAAGTGTGTTACCATTAAAACTTAGGAACAACTATATAACAGACAGCGACCCGGTAGGTTCATCAAGCTTTGGGCTGTAGGTCCACTCTCGGGATCCCCAAAGGTACAACATGATACAGCTGGTCAAAGACACGGCCTCTCGTCTCAACGACAACAAAGTCACCACTGTAGATCAATCCCTGATTCCATAAGAGCTGAATAGATTACAGCTGGCGGACACGGCCGTGAAAGGATAACTTCAACAAAAACAACTTCCGCTGTAGAACATTCTCCGGCTCCCCGTGATGCCAATTATACAGCTGGCTATAGAAGCGGCCTCCCTCCTTGATGACTTGCTACCGAATGGCCTCTTCGTGTCAGGTCCCGGAAGGACACACTCACGGAACATGCCGAAGATCTCCGAGCATTACCTCACGAAAGTGAAGGCAACTCAGCATTCCCCGAGTTTTATCTGAATGTGGATTTACAACAGAAAAGATCTACGCACTCTCAAAGAGTTGAGTGATGATTCTCGGGACCCGTGAAGTTCATGACAATCACGATACATAACATCTCAAGGACCCAGAAGACGGTCCTAACTCTTTTCTTTTTACTCGGAAATCCCCCCTTTTTACCCGGAAATCCCGCCTTAAAATGTGGACTAGCCGCCGAGACGGGGTGGGACAGACTGGGTACTGTGTTGTTCCTCTGAGACCCACTTGCGTTTCGCGACAGGAGTATATACAACATTAAAATCCGAAGCTCCTCATCTGGTACTAGTCTGGTGTGTATGTCATTCCCTTCAGCTGGCAGTGCCACATGTTTGTAAAACAATTGGCACTCAATGGATGATGTGGTCAATAGCGCACACTTATCCTTTACTCCCCAGAACATTTCATGGTGCTTAGTTTCGGCTGAGTCAACCCGGGAGCAATAGTGGGGACTCAATTACATGATCTACGGGCTAACCATTAGCTATCGTGCATGCTCTCGACGGCCTGTGCACTTGTTAAGCGAAATTTAAGGGGAAACAAATACCTCTTTTTCATGGGAACATAATATTCATTTTATTGTTTGCAAGGGACATAACTCGCCAACGTGTTTTCTACAGAAGCAATTAGTTGCATTAATTGTTAAATGTTTAATATAATGACACCACTTATTCACAGTTAACACAATAATTTGACATCCTAAAGTTTCAAATACTTTTACTGCTAAAAAATGAATAAAATGAATTTGTTAATGCAATATATCCAATGTTTCAACACTGCAAGCTCCGTGCACGATGTTAACGACTGTCTCCCCAATGGACGACCTGATTTCTTGTTTCTCTTCACAACGTATAAATTATTGATAATTCCAACTACGTTAAAAGTAAATTGTTCTTGTGAAAGCCGCAGTGTGAAATTGTGTATTTTTTCCGGATTTTGTGGTGATATTCGTTGGTTTTTGATTTTCTGGATATTTCCCAGGAATTATTACACGAAACAACAAATTTTTCAATATGTATTCGAATATCACTGATGTCGGGATCTCGATAAATGACTACGATGTCCAGCTACCCCACCAGTCCGGAACGATAGTGTGTTCCATAACTGGTCCCGGGGCGGCTGCTAAAGCAACACCCGCACTTATTATGAGTGCCCTAACTGGTCCAGGAGGTGTACCTTTTGGGGGAGTCGTGGACCTGCATAGGTTCGAAGTTCCCACTAGGTGGTACTTTCATCTGTCAGTAGAGGTTCAGAAAGCCGTGTATGACAAGATACACGGCAAAAAGTTTTCTCTACCAAGTCTAGGGATAGACATATCACTACAACATCTAGACAAAGAAAGGGACAGGCTGACCATCCACTGGCTACCTGTCACGATTGCTCCTCAAGGAGTTAAAAAACTGGTGCACAGTATTACAGGAGACGACAAGGCTGAGGTCTTTAGGATAAAGAATGGGGCTGGCAAGTGGGGAGCGCTCTGCAACCCAACAAAGGAAGTTCCCCATTATATACGGATCTACACTCCCGGTATAACGAACAATAACCACAGAGTATTGATCACGATGCCGGGGAGAAAGACCGATTGTCCAGCGTGTGGCCAAAACAACCACTGGGCAAATAAATGCCCTAGTCGACGACAATCGACGACACCAATAGCAGCAGCAGTAAGTGTTCAAAGCCAAGAAGATTTCCCACCGCTCGAAAGAGAAACCTCTCCACAGGGAGAGATTGAACTGACACAAACCTTCAGCAGTCAAATCAACACACAAGAAAATAACACACAAGAAAATAATACACAAGACATAAATCCAAGGAATGAAGACTCTGACGGTTTTCAAGTCGTCAGCAAACCAAAGAAGAGAACATGAGCTAACAGAAGACCGCAGCGACGACACAGAAACAGACGATTTATCACTGCCAAAGAAAGAAAAAGTCAAAGACACTATAGGCAAGACAAAGGAAACTGAACAAGAACAACAAGAGGAGATACAAGTACAAGACGAAGACGACACATACAGCATACCAGACACTCTCTTCGTAGACACAGACACAAGTGATAAGAACGAGGATCATGATGATCCTCCCACACAAACATTTGACGCTACAGACCTGCTCGCCTAAAGGTACTCAACAAGGATAATAATTTTGCGTGTGATTCTATACACTTATTATATCTCATTCATTTGATTTTACTTAAATTATAATGACTAGTGATTTAGTTATTATTACTTTAAACATTTGTGGTATACGTACAAAATTACAACATATTATCACACTAATAAACAAACACAAACCAGATTTTCTACTACTACAAGAAACAAATATATGTTCAAAAACATTCGCACAACATATCACCACACAGCTAGGCCTCAGACATTCATGCTTTAGTTTAGGCACACACAAAATTGGGTCAGGAACAGCTATTCTGCAGACATCAGACTGGTGGGACATAGTTAAAACACACACGGATAACCATGGACGAATCTCCATAATACAGGTAGAAAACACTATACATGCATACACCATAGTGAACATACATGCACCACCAAATTACAATCATCAACCAAACTTTTACCAAAAATTAGACACCTTACTTATACAAACATACAGAGGGCAAAATATTATCCTTGCAGGGGATTTCAATTTTGTACTCTCAGATTTGGATATCGTAGGGGCAGGCAAAGCAGGAATCAAGACACAATTAAGGAGAAATGACAGAAGTGGAATACATCAACTGGATATACTAAAGAATACCCTAGACACACAAAATTTAATAGACGCTTTCCGATACAGACACCCTAATAACATTGCAACAACACACAAAAATAGGGCTTACAATAGATCAGCCAGATTATATAGAGTATACTCACCTTCAACACACCAAATAATACACACAAAACATCTACAAGAGACATTACAATACACAGATCACAAAGCAGTACTAACACATATCACCACAGACACTACAAACACAAGCCCATCAAAAAGAACACCTCATTGGAAGTTCAATAACTCCTTACTCCAAAATACAGGTTATTTACAACATGTGACACAACTTATTCTAACATACACTAATAGTACACCCACGGACAACATAACACAAATTTGGGATTTACTAAAGAATACAATACGGTATAGAACACAACAGTTAGCATCCATCATACATAAAGACAGACTACAACAAGAACATATCATAGAGACAGCAATACAACTCACAAAACAGACTGACAGGAATGCACCACACCTAAACACACTAGAATCACAATTAGAACAACACCAGCAACACACATTCCGTGGTGCACTCCTTCGAACTAAACTTATTAACATATCAGAAGAAAGTCCCAATAGACAGCACCTTGCATTAGAGCAAAACATTCAACGCAACAGACAAATAGGAGCAATAACAGACATGCAAGGAAACACACAAACAGAGACAGTACATATACTAGAAACATTCCAACAGTACTACACTAACCAATATACAGCAGAACCCGCCAACACACAAACACAAAATAGATTCCTAAAATACACAAAAAAATTGTCAGACACAGATAAAGACACACTAGACACAGAGCTTACATTAGCAGACCTAACACATGCACTCAATCAAATGCAAAAAGACAAAACACCAGGACCAGACGGACTCACAGTAGAATTCTACCAACACTTCTTTCCTATCCTAGGCAATTTCCTTCTAAAAGTCTACCAAGAAGCTTTTCATAAACAAGAACTCCCAAACACTTGCAACATCTCATATATAACACTCATACCTAAAGACAACACAGACAAAACACAGCTGAAAAACTATAGACCCATCTCCTTATTAAACACAGACTACAAAATTCTAGCAAAATCACTTGCAAACAAAATTAAAAACTTCATGCCATCACTCATTCACCCAGACCAACAGTGCAGTATTCAACACAGAAACATACACCAACATACACACTTCATTAGGGATTTCATTACATACACCCACCAGAAAGACTGTCAATCCTCTCTCTTATCTTTAGACAAGGAGAAGGCCTTTGACAGAATCTCACACTCATACTTACACAAAACACTAGCACACTGTAACATAGGACAGTACTATAGACAGTGGATAGGAATATTGTATAAAAATCCTGAAAGTAACGTACTGGTGAATCATTCACTCACTGGCAGTTTCAGAATCAATAGATCTGTCAGACAAGGGTGTCCACTATCACCAGTCCTATATGTACTAACACTAGAACCACTCTTAGAAGCAATTAGACAGGACACTAACATTAAAGGTACATTTATACAAGGGTCTGGAGAGCGGAAATTAATTGCTTACGCAGATGACATCGCTTTCTTCCCTACAACCAACACTTCCATAACGAACATACTTCACACCTTCAGACAGTTTGGTGAAGGAAGTGGGGCCAAAATAAACATACAGAAGTCTAAAATAATGGGTCTGGGGAAGTGGAAGAATAAAGCAGATTTCCCCCCGGATCTAATAGTCACAGATAACATGAAGATTTATGGGATCACTTTTCCATCCAATCCCAGAAAAACACACACAGGAACATGGCAATCACTGACAAAACAAATTATAGACATACTATATAGGTTCAAATACAAGACATCAACAATTTTTGTACGAAGCACTATTGTAAACACCTTCATCTTTCCTAAAATACTATATTTAGCCACAGTGTTAGACTCCCCAAAACAAACAATCACAGACATAAACAAACACATCAGACAATTCATCTTTAAAAACACAATCCACAGTATAAAGCACAAGACTTTAATACAAGAGAAGACTAGAGGGGGGGGGGGGGGTAGCAGGACCTTAACACAAAAATACAAGCATTAAGAATCAACCACATAGGACGCATCATCAATCATCCAGATCAACACTCGCTAGCATTATACTATATTGCAATTAGATTACACAGAATTAAGAAAATAGACAAAACAACACCGCACTATTAAGGCACACTACCGCACTTCTACAGAACATGTATGCAAGCAATTCAAGGTAATGAACACTTAATACAACAGACAACCAAGCAGATATACAAATATTTAGTACAACAACAAGCCCCACCACTACACCTGAGAATCAAAAGAGGATACAAATATCACATGAAAGACTACAGCTGCACCTTCACTAACTTACACAACAAACATATCACATCAAAATCCAAAGAAATAACATACAGGCTAATTTATAATATGACCCCGACAACAGAGAGAGCTGCACAAACATCCAAGCAAATAGCCCCATGCAAATTATGTAGACAAAATATTCAGGAAACAGAGGACCATCTCTTCTATGAATGCCCAGCAATCACAGCCACTAAGATTGCACTGCAACAATTAATAGAAACACTCACAAACAAGAAAACTGACGCTTATAAGGCTATTTTCCTAAATACAATACCCACAGCCACAAAAGACAAACACACTAAACTTCTTGTTGCACTGGCGGAGTATAGAAACGTAATATGGTCGAGTAGAAACTCGGCCACCCACAATCACCAAACAATACACCCACACACACTAGCAAAGATTTTTTCAACAAAAAATCGCCCAGCTATTCGCAGATTAATAAACAAGAGCCACCCCCATCAAGTTTCACACTACATAACATACATGTTCAAACACACACTCTCACAGTATATTTCTATACTCCTGTGTATTCCCTAATCATTGAGCAACAAAGCGCCAAATAACTGAATAAATGTCCCTTCTTTGTTACTGAGTCCTCGAGCCCAACCTAGACAGAACAATGGGACGGTGGCCTTTGTGAGTCAGTGGTCTTGTCGACCGAAGGTTGACCTCGGTCGGAACAGCTCAGGTAAACTCTTGAGTGAACCTAATGAATTCCATTCTCTTTACTCTCTCTCTCTCTCTCTCTCTCTCTCTCTCTCTCTCTCTCTCTCTCTCTCTCTCTCTCTCTCTCTTTCTCCCCCCCCCCCCCACCCTAAACATGAATGACTATACGCTGTATTCGCAATGTAAAAGCCTGTTTTTGTACATAATAAATGGGATATTTATGTATACGCTGAATTCGCAAATGGACAACTTAACAAATTCCAATCTGTTTACGCGCTCTCTCTCTTTATCCCTCCCCCTCCTCTCCCCCTCCCCAGCTCCCTCTCTCTCCCTCCCTCCTTGTTGACCGCGTTCCTGGTCTCAACCCAGCCCACCACAAGCAAATCCTGGGCACTTGCGATTAAGTCGAGGGCTGTCATTCAGCAATAATATTGAATTCACTTACAGGAAACTAAGCTTGCATGAGACTGCCTGCAGTGTAAAGCGTGGGGCGGCTTTTGCCGTTTCGAGCTTGACACCAACATTTCATTTAATGTATATATTGTCTGTGTGGAAGAGAACGCGTGGTGTGTTGAAGGTTTATAAGCGTGTGAGAATGATGGGTTTAGAATGAACGAGGGGAAGGAATCATCACCACATCATAGTCGTTGTTGTCTCCGTCATTATCATCACCATTATCATCACCATTACCATCACCATTATCATCACCATTATCATCACCATTACCATCAATCACGTTAGAATGGGATGACTGAAAGCGTACGTCATTATCATAACTGTATATGTATGTTTTTGTTTCATTAACGCATATGACATAACACTAACAAACGGCAACGCTCTGTAATATACACAAACAAAGAAACACGCATTGCAGATACATTGCTTTGTATGAAATAAACGTTTAAAAAAAAAAAAAAAAACTACGTTGAAAGTTTCCAGCATGGTGCAAACGCTGCCGATTCTGACAGCTGCTGTTTTCCCCACGTGAATATACGGGATTACGAACAATGTCGTTAAACCCTTGGCCAGTGAGACCACAGATATACACTATCTAAATTAAAATATATGCTAAGCTGAAAAAAAAAAAAAAAACTACGTTGATTTTTTTTTTTTCCCGGTAGACAAGTTAGGAAGAGCCATGGCTCCTAAAAGAAACAACATTGTTCCCAATGGCCATTTCCACAAGGATTGGCAGCGTATGGTCGAAACATGGTTCAACCAGCCCATGAGAAAGAAGCGGAGACACGCAGCTTGTGCCAAGAAAGCGGTGGGAATCGCACCACGACCAGTAGCCGGTCTTCTGAGACCCGTTGTTAGATGCCCTACGTTTAAATACAACACTAAATTCAGACTTAAGACGTGAATTCACTTTGGATGAATTGTAGGCTGCAGGTGTCAACAAGAAAGTTGCACGCACCATCTCTGTTGATTACCGCAGACGTAACCTGTCCACTGAGTCACTCCAGCAGAACGTTCAACGACTGAAGGAATACAAGACCAAACTGGTTGTCTTCCCACGCAAGGAGGGAAAAACCTGGCAAGGGAGATGCATCACCTGAAGAATTGAAGCTGGTGAAACAGCTGACAGGACCCACATTGCTGCCACTTGAGAGGAGGTTCAAACCCGAGAAGGCACGTGTACTTACTGAAGAGGAGCGGAACCACAACGCATTTGTTGCCCTGCGACAGGCAAGAATCAATGCCGAGCTGGTTGGATTGAGAGAAAAGAAGAATAAGGAAGTGGAGGAGAAGAACAAATAATTTCTCTGAAAGTTGATCAGAAACAAATTCATGTCATTGAAGAAAATAATTATTACATTACTATCTACACTACTTACCTACAATATTATTGATGACTTTGATGTAATCGTATCTGTAAGGGAATCGCTTCCGCTTCCTGTGCGCAGTGTTGCCATCCCCCTTTGATGAAAAAGCACTAAAATCGACCCAAAAAAGCACTAAAAAGCACCAAATTTTTTGGGAAAGCACAAAAAAAAAAACAAAAAAAACAAGCACCAACTGTTGTTATTACAAATGTAACATTGGCTGTAGACATTCACTTCCACTAAGACATGACATTCACTTCCACTAAGACATGACATTCACTTCCACTAAGACATGACATTCACTTCCACTAAGACATGACATTCACTTCCACTAAGACATGACATTCACTTCCACTAAGACATGACATTCACTTCCACTAAGACATGACATGGACTGCAACTAAGACATGACATGGACTGCAACTAAGACATGACATTCACTTCCACTAAGACATGACATTCACTTCCACTAAGACATGACATTCACTTCCACTAAGACATGACATTCACTTCCACTAAGACATGACATTCACTTCCACTAAGACATGACATTCACTTCCACTAAGACATGACATTCACTTCCACTAAGACATGACATTCACTTCCACTAAGACATGACATTCACTTCCACTAAGACATGACATTCACTTCCACTAAGACATGACATTCACTTCCGCTAAGACATGACATGGACTGCAACACTCGAACGTTATCGGGTGTACGTAAACGCAGCTGTGTCAACAGCTCTATTAAAAACTGGATGCACCTTCCACGAATTTCTTTCTCATCGGGAAACTGGTAGTCTGCTATTTCTTTCTCAAACTCATAACCTAGATTGGGATTAGGCTCTAAATAATCTTGAATAGCATCACTTTCTGTTATTTTTTCCCGGGAATAGCAATCTTTGAACTGATAGAATCAGTGAGCTGGACAAGATCGCTGAGTAGTTTTGTTGGATCCTGTATATCTGCTTCGAATTTCTTATTCACACTTTGAACTTCTCCGAGAATATGCTTGAGAAATATGAGATGCACATATTTTTCCATGTCACTAAACATAGAATGTAGAAGTTCTGCTGTATAACAGCGCTCGTTGAGTCTTGCTACATCAAAATGAGTTCTGAGCTCGACCCACTGCTGCAATATTCTGACAATGGCAGATTGAATGGACATCCATCGTGTCTGGCTTAATTGAACAATCTTCAGCGGATGTTGTCCATCATTTATCGAAGCAAAAAGCTCCCTGTACTTTGCTTGACGAAGACTTGATTGAGAAAACCTGTTATATGTTTCTCTAATCATGAACTCTATGATCCTGGGCAGACAAGCAGCTGCAGCCTGTGACACTGCCAGCTGAAGGGAATGACATACACACCTAATTAGTACCAGATGAGGAACTTCGGATTTTAATTTTGTATATACTCCATTGTTTACACCTGTCATGACGGACGCATTGTCAGTGCCGAGTGCAACTAGTCTTTGCAACTCAAATCCTTTCTTGTTTAAACAATCTTTTAACGCACTGAATATTGCCTGTGCGTTGCAGTCACTCAGTTCAACTAAATCTAAGTAAGTAACCACAAACTGCTTTCTTGTCTCTGAATAGTACCTAATAGCTACTCCAAGTAGCTTAGTTTCAGAAATGTCATTGCTCTCATCAATCAATAAGCTGTATTTACTTTTGCCAATATCAGCTGTCAAGTCTGTTGTGAAATATGGTGCAAGTACATTTGAAATAACTGCTCTGCACTTAGTTCTCCTAAGCTTTAAGTTCTTGCAACCTTTGCTGTCACCAACGTGTACCTTGCAGAGTTCACTTAAATGGTCAACAACGCGAAGCGAACAATGGCCAGCTATGAACAAAGATATGCATCCTTCTGTTTCTTTGATATCATCTTTCAGTTTGTCATAAGCAATTGTTGTTTGCCTTTGTGTACTGAATGGTTGTTCGGCTTTCTGATGTTTCGTTGTATTCTTGTGCCTCTCAATATCATTTAACCTGGCTGCAATTGAACATTTGCAATATTTGAAAAAAAAAACACTTAGTATTCTACTTTTAACAACCATTTTTGAAATCTCGTGTCACTGAGCCACTGTTCTCTGAAATGTTGAGAATATTTCTTGCTCATGGTGAAACACAAATAAGCTTAAATGAAACGATAATGTAGACACCACAAAATTATGAACTCGATTACAAGCTAATGTATTGACGTTTGGACTTGTCTGCAAGATGGCGTTCGCTTTCAGCTAAATCGTATTAAAGGGAGTTAAATTAGTTGAATATTGCGCGGTAACGTACTAAGACTGTTTTACTCCCTCGCTTCAGTTCAAATTCGGCTTTTTAGTGTTCCCAAAATGATTTTTAAAGTAATTTTTACTCACCCCAAAAAAGCACCAAAAAGCACCCAAATTTTTTTTTGAAGCACTAAATTTGCGCTACCGCGCTAAAAGCAAAATTTTTGCACTAAATGACTTCAAAAAGCACTAAATTTAGTGCGAAAAGCACTAAAATGGCAACACTGGTCGGATGTGGTTACCGAGTGACGTAAACATCGTAGCTCTGTTGTAAAGGACACAGCGCAAGCACGCCCAAAACACACGCAAAATTACAGGACGAACGAAGAAGCAAACGACTCGTGATTGTATAGTCATTAGTGATCTTGCTATTCAAGACAGTGGACCAGCATTCATCTCCAGGATTCTTTATCCTTTTCGATAAGTAGAACACTGGGGTCGATCCATCATCATTAAACTGGTTCTTACGAAACACGTGTCCTCTCCACAACAAGGATAAGGATGAGTAACTGTTATATTTATATGAGGGGGCTTGAAATGAAAACCTCAGTCGTTTTCAGTCGTGTTAGTGTGTCCATTCGCACTGCGAGTGCTAATAAGTCTAGTCGTCTGAACAAGTTAAGCAGCCTGATACGGGGGAAAATGTCACGTTGAAAGTCCAACAAAAAGAAACACGCGGTAGCCAAGATGTGCAGCGTGGGAGCCGACAACAAGAAGAAGAACGTGGAGAGCCCACCTACTAGCTGCATCAAAGAGCCTGATACTACGAGAGAGAAGATCGACAGCCCACCACAGACAAGAATCAAGACAACAGAGAAGAAGGAGGAGAAAGACACCAGAGTCGGGAACACCGACTCAAAAACAGTCCGATGGTTTGTCAGGCGGATTCAAGTGGAGCTGACAGATGAAGAAATCCTGAAGCAGCTACGAGAAGAGAATCTTCACATCCGATTCTTGAAGGCGGAACGGCTCCTCACCTCCTCCAAGATACCTACAACCTTGGCAGTGGTGATGTCGGAGGGCAGTGAAATGCCGACCACAGTATCAATCAGCAAGAAAACTCAACAGCCAGAGAGATTCATCCCAAGAGTCAATCAATGTTCAAGATGCCAGAGGGCCGGCCACAGCAGGGCAACATGTCGCAGTAAGACGGAAATCTGTCGATACTGCGCCGATCACCACGCCTTCAAGGAGTGTCCGCTGGCTAAGCTGGACACGGACTTCCGAGCACCCAACAACAAAAGAAAGTCCACCAACTGCCTGGGCAAACATGGAGCAAGATACTTGGGCTGTCCGTACCTCCAAAGACACAGAGACTTGTTAAAAATCGCCATCAACACCAAGACGCCATATAAGGAAGCAATGCGGCGGTGCGGGACAACCCCGGGCATCTCGCAAGATAAAAGAGCACAACTACAAAGCCAGATCGACGAGTTAAAGAAACAAGTCAAGGCACTGCTGACGCCGAGTCCGACCAGCGACAACGAGAATCTACTGGCGGAAATAAAGGAGATCCAGAAAACATCAAGCGAGAAGTGGAGCAGATGACCGCGTTGAAGCAGGAAAACGAAGAAATGCTACGCACCATAAAAGCGGAGAGAGAGAGAGAGAGAGAGAGAGAGAGAGAGAGAGAGAGAGAGAGAGAGAGAGAGAGAGAGAGCGGCTAAAAGCTGAAATGAAATCAACTCAAAACAAACAAAAAACAGAAACCATGCAAGAGACCACAGAGAAGCCGAAAGAAACCCAACAAAAAACCGAGCCTGAACCGCAAGATAAAACCAACAGCCGAACCACGACGCCCGAAACACCCAAGGGGAAACCAACACCCCGCCAGACAGCCGAAGAAAGACAAGATGAGGAACCTTTCGACACCATGGAGTGGTACACAAAGGAACCCACTCCGGAGGAAATGGAGTGGTGCATAGAAGAAGAAAAGAAACAGGCAAGGCAAGAGGAACTCAGGCACGAGGAATACACGAGGAGACAGGAAGCAAAAGGACATAAGGTGAAGAAACTCAAGGGGAAACCCATCGAATACCCGGAGATAATCTCTGACTATGATACCGGCATTGAGTACTATATCGAGGACGGAGAGATCGTCCCATGGCTGACAACAGAGGAAGCAATCGAAAAACAGCAAGAACTTAAACTCGAAAGTGAAAGAAAGCGCAAGGAGGTAAAAAAAAAATCGAAAAGCTTCTACGGGCAATACACAGAGCAGGAGGCAAAAATACTAAATAAAAAGTCCTTATAAGGACTGCAGCTAGACGAGCCAGGAGCCTGCACCACCAAAGAAAACCACAAGAACAGACGAGCACAAAGGATAGCCGCCGACCGATCCCCCAGCTGACGTCACAGACACAAACCAACATAATCAGTCCGAGTTAGGACTCACAAGACAAGAATTAGGGTGAATGAACCCACACAAACCACGGACCTCAACAATAACCACAGCTGAAAAACGCAGGTTGAACGAGGCTGAATTTGGAATTTTTATTTTGAAAATTGAAATTGGAATTCACTGATTAAAAGAAAACGCACAATAGAACTCTACTCCTCTTTTGAGCATGTCAAAAGCTGGGCGGCCATCTTTACACTGTCGTTTCTACGTCACCATTTTAGCGTGCACCGTGATGTCAAGTGCTTAACACTCGTGACATCCTTAACAACAATATATAGATAGGTTACAAGGCAAAGGTATGGTTACTGTAATTTCTATCACATTTTTTAAAGTTTTCACGTCAAGCCCCCTCGTGTTTTTGTGTAGAGTTTGTCACACAGTTGTATCGATGTGTTTGGTGTTTCTGTGCTGACGCAGCTTTGGCCGGAACGTCAATTTTGTTACTGGTGATCTCGTTCACGTCAAGCTCACAGTTTACTGGTCGTTAATTGGTGATTCTGGAACTGGATGCTGGGAAATATTCAGAATGTGTTGGGAATTGTCTCGAAGGGAAATGTTTAGAGGAACAACACTGCACGCCTCACCTGATTAAGTAGCCCTCCATGCACCCATCCATTATGTGTCATGCCGACAAGCGTTGGCGGTCACCTTTTGCCATCTCACTTGATCACCAAAGTTGTGGATCAGCTCCGTGTTTCTGTCTCGACCATGCCACGAGGCCAAGCCTTCCAGGTATTTACTTCTCGGTCTTCCCCTTGGTCTGTTCCCCTCGATCTTGCCAGTTGTCACCAAGTTCTCCAATTCATTTCTTCTCATAACATGCCCATTTTGACTGTCTACGTCTAATGACTCTAATTAGTTTACGATCTTCATTTGTTTCTTGAAGGATTTGTTAATTGGTTTTTCTGTCTGTCCATGGTATTCTTTGTAGTTTCCCCAGAAACCACATTTCCACAACCATCAGATGTTATTCAGCTTGTCTGCTTATTGTCCACGCTTCACATCCATACAAAAGTACAGGTTCTATGTAGCACTTCAACACTCTTTTTATCGTTTCAATTGATATCATTTTATTAGTCAGTATGTTTTTCATTTTGCAGAAGGCTACCTTCGTAATGGAAATTCTTGTTCTAATCTCTTCAAGGCATCTCCCATCAGATGTTATGACTGATTCTAGATGACTGTACCCATTAACTTGCTTAAGAATACCCCCATTTATTTGTATATCACATTGTGATATTTCCTTCTTCCCAGTGACGATCATAATCTGTGTCTTCTTACTATTCAATTCTAACCCTAGTTGCTCACTGTATGTAACAACCACATCTACTAAATGTCTCAGGTCCTGTTCATTGTCTACAATCAAGACTATATCATCTGCACATCTAATGTTATTGATGTATCGTTCCCCAATGTTGATTCCTTCCTTATTTTTTATATTTCTGAAAATATTTTCACTGTACAGGGTAAACAGATCTGGAGACATTGCGCATCCCTGTCTCACAACTCTTTTAATAGGCTGATATAGACCTACATCATTATCAATTCTGATGGCAGCTTGTTGTTTCCAATATATGTTTTTTATAAGTCTAAGGACTTTCCCATCAATTTGTAGATCTTCAAGCATCCTTATCATGTCGCCACGTCTCACTTTATCGAAAACCTTTTTGTAGTTAATAAAGCAAAGATGTATATCTTTGTTTACTTCCATAGAACATTCATTTACTGTTCTCAGTATATACACAGCATTTACTGTACCCTTGCTTTCTACAAACCCACATTGTTCTTCTCCTGTTTCGAGTTGTATTTTCTTCCTAACTCTTTGCATGATAATCCTCAGCAAAATCTTTGTGATGTGGCTCATTATACTAATTGTTCGATGTTGATCACATTCCAAACGTCCTGATTTCTTCGGGATTGCAATAATTATAGAATTGCATAATTCAGGAGGTATATCTCCCGTATCATATATTACGTTCAGTCATAGACTATGTTAAATAATAACACTTCACACCTGACGCATGTATATTCCAGGAAGTCGCTTAAAATAAAAAAGCGACGTCCTGGAATATACTTATTTCCACTACTTCATTATAAAACCGGTCAATTTGTAAACTAACTGGGTTGCCCTATGCAGTAATGTGTGACTGCTAGTTTTCTAGTGACTGTCGATTCCATCCATGATGAATTGTATTTTTCTGTATTTGATCCGCGGATTTTTGTGTTGGCATTCCGGCGGCGGCATTATAAATAGTTTACCTGTGCGGGCTGTTGGTTTATCTTTACTCCTGTCTGGTCCACTTGTCACACGGGGCAGTGAGGGACATTTTGTGTGATATTCACTGGCAACGGAATGGAGCATAAATGGGCGACCCTTTACTGTGAAGTTGGAACCGCGATTAACTAACTAAAACAGACGTCTGCGCTTAAGGGGTACTGAGACAGTTTCAGAATTTCCCAATATGTCGAGATGAGGGTTCAAGGCCAACCGCAGGTGATTTGGAAGCAGACTACTTTGCTTGATTCTATTGTTATGAGACGCCGGCCGTTTATAAATCAATGGCAAACTGCTGAGCTAAAAATGAGTAGCAAATCACAAACAGACAATAAATGCTACAGTTGATTTAACGTCCTCTCATCTGCAACAGCCAACAAAGAGTCCCAATTCTAATGGTACCAGTAGCAGTTTGATTATATGTCCGTCTGGCCTTTCCTCTAGTCCCGAGTGTCGGCCAGGCCATATGGCCCCATTATCTCCAAGCCAGATAATCTACCAATTCATCAGGAAAGGGGGGGGGGGGGGATTCTAGGGTTTCCAGAGGGGGAATTAAGATTATTTCAAGATCGCGTTAAAACCAGAACCGATTACTTGATATTGTTTTTCCCTCCACTCTTTACAGTTCTTTACTTCTCGCCCTTCTGAAATTCGTTTAATAACGTAAGTAAACCCGCAAATCACGTTTTATGTAGACGTCTAGACTTGTTCTAGTATGTGTTGTTAAATTTAGCTTCCATTTTTACGTATACTGTGTAGGGGCCCGGGGGGGGGGGGATTTATAGGGAGGACATACGAAAAGGGGGAAATGACATTCTGAACATATGATGAAGCGGTGTATGGGCCAAAAAAGGTTGACAACCACTGTGCCAGTTCTTCTGCACTATACACACGATTCCAAAGGGCCCTGAAAACAGCTGCTGTATCATGTACCACTACCCCACCGAGGAGTGCATACCCAGCTAATCTGTCTGCTCGTTTTCTACCACACTGGCATGTCCTGGAGGAAAAATTCCAGATATGTTTTCTATTTTTTTTTTTTTTTAATGTTTCAAGGACTAGAAGTCAACATCTACGTCCATCTGGTATGTGAAATGAATCCACTACGCCACAGTAAGAAGAAGCAGTTCAAGCGAGTTAAATTTCTCATCTGCGATTGTAATCACATGGAAATACAATTTGTAATGTATCTGCCGCCCACTATAACTTGAATACAACTCAGAAATTGTAACTACCCTGTGGAGAAGCCCTGGTCTATTCTAGCTGTCAGAATGACAGGTAGATTAAGTTTAAATCGCAACCTATACTTGTGAAAAATATCGATGTTTGCGAAGTGAATTATTAAACCAGGGGCTAAGGATATAAGATAGGATATCGCGAGGAGATCAGACAATCTTACAATGTAAGTTCTCATTAGTTTAATCATACATGTTATTTTGATATGAAAACAGTGATTTCAGTAGCAAATAACATTATCACTAGCATTTCTAATAATGCTGCTGCTACTGCTACTGCTGATGTTGCTCTTGCTGCTGCTGCTACTACTACTACTACTACTACTACTACTACTACTACTACTACTACTACTACTACTACTACTACTACTACTACTACTACTACTACTACTACTACTACTACTACTGCTGTTGCTACTACTACTGCTGCTGCTACTACTACTACTACTACTGCTACTACTACTACTACTACTACTACTACTACTACTACTACTACTACTACTACTACTACTACTACTACTACTACTACTACTACTACTACTGTTGCTACTACTACTACTACTACTACTACTACTACTACTACTACTATTACTACTACTACAACTACTACTACTGCTGTTGCTACTACTACTGCTGCTGCTACTACTACTACTACTACTACTACTACTACTACTACTACTACTACTACTACTACTACTACTACTACTACTACTACTACTATTTTGTTGCATATCCCTTACAGGACGTTGCAGTCAACATCAGCATTTTTCAGCAGCTGTTGATGTACTAGGCAAGATTACGCTCAGTAGTTTGTCATTGCTTTCCGAGCGACCGGCTCAATACCCCGTAAGTTACCAACGCGACGAGAACCGCTAACGATTCTCGCTCAGGTTATGATACTTCTTCTTCTTCTTCTTCTTCTTCTTCTTCTTCTTCTTCTTCTTCTTCTTCTTCTTCTTCTTCTTCTTCTTCTTCTTCGTCTTCTTCTTCTTCTTCTTCTTCTTCTTCTTCTTCTTCTTCTTCTTCTTCTTCTTCTTCTTCTTCTTCTTCTTCTTCTTCTTCTTCTTCTTCTTCTTCTTCTTCTTCTTCTTCTTCTTCTTCTTCTTCTTCAGCATTCCGAGCCATTGAGGTTCTTCGCTGCAGATACAATCCGTCTCCATTCGTCTCTCTGGTTGACCTTCTCTTGCCAGTCGTTGATTCCAAGTGCTTGTAGGTCTGTATATATATTATCTCTCCACCGTCTTCTTGGTCTACCTCGGGTTCTACGGTCATTTATTTCCTGAGTGTAATCGAGTTTTGTTTCCCTATTATCTTCCATTCTTTCTATATGCCCCAGCCATTGTAGTCTATTAGCCTTCATGATACCAGTGATTAGTGGGGACTTAAACAGATCATAAATGTCTTTGTTGCTTCTTCTTTTCCACTCTCCACATTGTGTAACCCTAATGGGCCCAAAGATGCTTTGTTCTCAAAGGTTTGTAACAAGGCTTCGTCTCATTTAGTTGTACTCCAGGTTTCAGAGCCGTACACACAACTAGTCTAATAAGTGTTTTGTATATTATGGTCTTGGTGTTATGAGATAGCGCATTTGATTTTAGAAGATGTTGTAGTGCATAGTATATCTTATTTCCTGAGGTGATTCTAGCTTGTATTTT